>PVIY010005415.1:0-94758 GCA_004026745.1 Myrmecophaga tridactyla
GCAACACACCAGAGACGGATTGGCTTTTAATAAAAGGGAATTTATTTTGTTGGTTCTTCCAAGGAAAGGCAGCTAACTTTCCACTGAGGCTCTTTCTTACGTGGAAGGCACAGGATGGTCTCTGCTGGTCTTCTCTCCAGGCCCTTGGGTTCCAACAACTTTCCCTGGGGTGACTTCTTTCTCCATCTCCAAAGGCCTGGGCTGAGCTGCAAGTGCTGAGATGAGGAATGCCGAGCTGCTTGGGCTGTGCTACGTTGCGTTCTCTCATTTAAGCACCAGCCAATTAAGCCAAACGTCACTCATTGCAGCAGACATGCCTCCTAGCTGACTGCAGATGTAATTGGCAACAGATGAGGTTCATGTACCATTGGCTTATGTCCGCAGCAACAAGACTAGGTATGCTCACCTGGCCAAGTTGACAACTGAATCTAACTAACACACTCGCAAAATAATGAGATGTGACCCTGCCATGCAGCAAACAAAATGAAAAAAAACAAGTGGTAAAGATGATCACCATCATCATTTCTGCCTATTCATAAACTGGAGGCCCAGGCCAAAGCATTCAGGAAAGATGAATGAATGAATGAATGAATGAATGAAGAACTAGAATAAATAATAGAGTATAAGGATGGAGGGAAAAGATGATATAATCTAATAGAAAACCCAAAAGATTGACAGACAAATTACCAGAAATAATGAGGAGAGATTAGCAGGTTGATCGGATGCAAGACTAAGGATCAAGATTCAAAGCCAAGGCGGGCCACATTGGCTCAGCAGGCAGCGTTCTTGCCTGCCATGCCAGACACCCAGGTTCGATTCCCGGTGCCTGTGCGGAAAAAAAAAAATTAAAAAAAGTTTCAATGCCATTTCTTCACACCTCTAGCAAACAACCCAAACATAAGATAAAGACACAAAATATAATCATGCAAGCAAATGCAAAATTTCTGAAAATGAATTTAAGAAAAGAAGTTTAAGTCTTCTACAGAGAATATCCCACACCTATGTGGGATAGAACATAATTTGTGTAAATTTAATACCCTGATATTAATATATAGATTCACTATAATTTCAGTCAAACTCCCGACACAAATTTTCATTGTGTGATAATGTGAGTCTAAAAATGAACTGATAAGTTGAGGAGAGAATAGCTAGGACGCTTTTGAAAATGAAGAGCTAAGTGAGAGTGCTTCCCCTGCTAGAAATCTGGATTTATTCTGAGGTTGTTATGAATAAGACAGGATGGTATTGTCACAGGGATAGACAAATTGACAAATGGATTATAACAGAGAATGCAGAAACAACTCACAAATGCAGACAACATTCGTAAGTGCTGTAGGGGTCATATTATTGGGTAAAGGAGGTGCTATTCAATAAATGGAGTTAGAAAATTGTCAATATGGGAAAAGTTAAATGTACAATTGAATGCACCAAACCACTGAAAATGAGGAAATACTGATCAAGTCAAAAAATCAGCATTACTAAAACCAGACAAGAGCCTTATGGGAAAGGAAATTTGTTATTAATAGAAGTAATAAGTCACTAATATAGATGCAAAATCATAAACAAATAATTGAGGGGAGATATTTTCCACTGCCTATTAATAAATAAACTCCAGATATAGTAAGGGCTAAAATGTCAAAAGCAAAATTTTGAAATTCTTAGGAGGGAATAAAAATGCCAACCTTTTAGAACTTGAGTTAGAGATAGATGTTTTAAATAAAAAAAGCACTGCCCACAAAAGAAAAGATTGGTTAATGTCACTATTAAAATTAATAATTTTTCTCAACAAAAGACACATTAAGAATAAGAAAACATGTTGGAGACAGATAAGATATTCTCAATATACAGAACCGATAAATTGTTGGTGTTAAGACTATGTAAAATTAAAAAAATTCCTATAAATCAAGAAAATACAAGTATCTCAGAAGAAAAAGTAAATATCAGATATTTTCAGAAATGGAAATACACATTACTAATAAATCTAGGAAGTGATGTACAATTACTATCTATTAGGGAAATGCAAACCTGATCATAAAGATTTCAATTTTATACCAAAATAGCAAATTTGATAAGAGGAACATTATAAAGAAATGGACAGAGTTTTGCTCAAAGAACTGCTATTACCTTGATTGTGGGAGTGAATTGGTAAACCCACTTTAGTTTAGCAATATCCTGTCAAGTTAAACACTTATTTACCTTATGACCCAACTATTTACTCTTGGGCCACTCTTGGACTAAAAGAAAGTTGACTATAGCAAATGTGACAATAGGAAAAACCTACAAAAATCCAGTCCATCAGTGAGAAAATGGATGGAAAACTGTTATAACCATACAATGAGTATTATATAGGTATCAAAAGGAATGAATTAACGTAACATGTAGCAATATGCATGAATCTTTGCAATACAATAGTGCATGCAAAACAAGTTCCAAAACACTCTTTACAGCAAATTTATATATTTTAAAACCACATAAAATTAAAATTAATGTGTGAATATACGTGCATATACCCATATAGGACATTTATATATGAGTGCTTTTTAGGAATACATGTTCCAACAACAACAACAAAAAATTTGAAATAGAAAACAAGGCAAGATGAACATGGGATTCAAATAAAGTTCCCCAAAATGTGAGAGAGGCGGAGTGAGGGGATGCTGTGGTTAGATACAGGATATTATTAAGGTTTTAGTTTTTATTGGGTGATGATTTCATGAGTATATAATATATTATAAACAATAAAAAGAAACAAATTGAAATTAAATAAGATGGTCACACATGGTCCAATTATTGTAGTCATATATTTATTTATAGCATAGGCTTCTAAAATGCCGTTGACCATAAAGGAAAAGATTGGTAAATATGACTATCTTAAAATTGATACATTTCGTTCATCAAATGTTTACTGTAAAGAAAATAAAAATTGCAAACTGAAACAATATATGTGCCTCCGGTTCTGTTTTTTTCATACATATTTGAGAAAATCTTAAATAAAAGAAAAGGAATGATTGCCACCAAATTTAGCTTAGTGGTTAACTCTGGGTACAAGAAAGGAGGGTACGATAAAGGGGAAAAACCCAATGGGGGCTTTAAAGCTACTAATAATGATCTTGTGTACTAAGGTTAGAAGTAGTTATGTTACATGTTTTTTTTTAAATGATATTGGTGTTACATAAAATATTTTTCATTTATATAGTGTGTATGTGTGTGTGGATGTCTAGAGAGAGACAGAGACAGACACACAGACAGACTGTCAGTCTACTTGCGGTCACAGCTTCTACAATACCTTCTGTGTGTCTGAGGTATATGCTTTAAGCTGAATTAAATAATTTATCACCTATAAATAAATTATAGCATATCCTAATAAATAGTAAGTGGTCAGTAAATGGCAGCTATCATCTTTCTTCCCAAGCTCCATCAAAGCCATTTGCAAACTTACCACATTTAATCAGAAAAACAATCCTCTGAAGTAGATATATTTTACCTTTAACAGCATTTTATAGATAAAGGGTTTGATGTTTCCAAATTTAAATGCCATTCACTTGCTTATGGGTTTAACCTCAATAAACTCAGTAGTCAACTTATTATATTTTACATCATGACTGTTTTAATATTAAATTTTGTATTAAAGATGCTCAGTGAAAAGAGGGCACTATGCCACAACAGAAAAGGAACTTGGCTTAGGATTCAGGACAGCTGTGGTTCTGCTGTCCCTTAGCCCATGACTGCGTCCACTTAACCATGGCGTGCCGCGCAGAGTGGTTTGGGTTGGGTAAGCGTATGGCTTCAGCACGCTTCCAGCTCGATGATTTTGTAACGTTTCTTATTTTTTTTCTTATTACCACTGATATTTTTGTAAGGCTTTGACAAGGGAGTAGGTGGAGTGGGGAATACATCCATGTTAATTTTCAAAGATAAATTTGGCTTCGTTTTAGTCTATTTCTTATCCTTCATTTGCTTCACTCTTACTTTGCTCTCCTCTTTTCCTTTTTATGTGTGTCAATATAAAACCATTAATTTTTTTCTTTATCAGCATTTCTTAAAAAATAAAACTCAAGTATTTAGTATAGAAAAGTTGAAACTTGCTAAAATTATGAAACAGTCACAGTCAAAATCTTTTATGGAGGTTAAAATATACTCTTGATCTGCTTTATATTCCAGTGGCTCAGAAGTGATGTGAGGCTGTACATTTTTAAAGAGTTGAAAATATTTTACCAACCATTTTGCAATTCTTAAAGTTTGAACTGGGGAAACTGAAAGAGAAATAGAAGCAGATCTCATTTCTATTATCACTTGAAAACTATTTTGATTGCCGAGCATATAGGAAGCAATATATAAAACCTGGCTATTATTATTAAATTACTAATAAAATGGAATTAGCTCTAAGAGGCAAACATTTTAAAGTTCCAATCAGTTACACAGCAAGGTAAATAAAAATTTGAGCAGAGTTTGAATATGGCATAGACTGGCACTGGGGTCACAGAAAGAGGAGAGAAGTTCCCCAACCAGAGGCTAAGGACCCTGAACGCTTACTTCGGTGATTTCACATTGTCTGTAACAGTCTTAGAGAAAAGCATGGTATACTTAGGGAGAGATAGCTAAAACACCTCCCATATTATGAAGTTTTAAAACACTAAGCTCTTAAGGTTGGTGACCCACTTTAGAAATAAATATAAATATTCATGTAAGTGTGATCTTAATGTATTTCACATACATTAGGCTGTATTAAAATTATACTATAGATGGAATAACTAGAAGAAACCAAATAAAAAGGGGAGGACCTAGTGTGTTATGAAGAAAGTCACCTATCTAAGTAAGCCTAGTGTAAATGACTGTACCTCAAGATTATAGCTATGGGCGCACAAAGAATCTGCATTTGTATCTCCTTGGCCACATAGCCACTCATACGCTTGCTCTTTTCTCCACACACATTTATTGGGCATCTACTATTTGTAAGGAACTTACCTGGCATTTGGGCTAAAATGGGACAAAACAGACATGCTCTTTCCCTTCATTGAATTTACAATCTGGTTGGGGTTGGGTTCAGGGTAGGGCATGTGGGAAAAATAGAAAATGATCAAATACGAATATAATTTCTTCTTCAGAAAAAAAGTACAGATAGTTAAGAGATCATATTACAAAGTGTTTTAGTTTGTAAAAGCTGCCAGAATGCAATATTCCAGAAATGGAATAGACTTTAAAAGGGGGAATATATTAAGTTGCAAGTTTACAGTCCTAAGGCCATGAAAACGTCCAAACTTAGGCATCCAGAGAAAGGTACCTTAGCTCCAAAGAAAGGGCCAATGAAGTTCTGGGTTTCTCTCTCAGTTAAGAAGGCACATGTGGACATCTGCTAGCTTTCTCTCCAGGCTTCTTATTTCATGAAGCTCCCCCAGCAGTATTTTCTTTCTTCTTCTTTAAGGATCTCTCACTGTATGGACTCTGTTGGCTTTAAAACTTTTTCAAAAATGCTTCCCTTCTAGAGAGCTCCTGTAAGCAACCCAAACTTGAATGAATGGTAACATATCTCCATGGAAACTACCTAATCAAAAGGTGTCACCCACAATTGGGTGGGTCGTATCTTGATGGAAACAATCAAAGAGATCTCTCCCAGCAATATTGATGAGGATTAAAGAACTTGGCTTTTTTGGAATACACAAATTCAACTGGCACATTCCACTCTTTGGACCCCCAAAGACATGTTCTTTCCAAATACAAAATATATCCATTCCATCAGAATATCACAAAACTTCAAACCATTTTAGTAACAATACAAATATAATACACAGAAAAAATACCAAATCTCATCAAAGTCACCTACAGGCATAGTCTATCCTAAGGCAAAATTCTCCTCTGGCTCTGGACTTATAAAACTCAGAGCAAATTATCTGCTGCCAATATACAAAGGAGGAACAGTCATAGGATAGATGTTCCCCATTTCCACAGAGAGAAAATGGAAGGAGCACAGGGGTGACCGGACCTACATAGTTCTGGAAATCTAAAGGGCAAACTCCATTAGGTTTCAAAGTCTGAGAATCGTTTATCATCAGGGCTTTAGAAAGCAGCAGTCCTTTCTTACCAAGGGCCTATGTAGTGGTCTGGCTCCCTCCAAATGCAACCTTGAGGGGCATTGGTGAGATCACCTTTTTCTTAGTTCCACCTGCTCCGAACATTGAGTCAGTCCCTGGGTTCTCTGCTATCTCTGGGGCATGTGCTCAACCCTTCCTGAACAATGGGGTAGCAGCTGGACTCTCCCCAATTCCCAAGGAATGTGCTCCACCCTCTCTGAGGCCTGGGGCATTGAAAGTCCTGCCCTCTGCCTTCAGGGAAATCTCACCTTCTCCAAGTACATGGGCCGGTCCACTCTCCTGGCCTGGGGTTTCTTGGCTTCAGACCTTAGCTTCCATTGTTCTGCCTTTGAAGTTCTTTTTCCTTCAATTTGTCCCTTTTCTGTTCCTTTTAGTCTAGACTAGCAGTGGTTCCATTTATACAGATTGCACAACACTCTTGTTAGTTTTCTAATCAGTACACTGGGATTATGCCCATCAGACAATAGGACTTTCCACAAATCCTTTCTGGATAACTCCGTCTCAAAGCCTCACTTGTCCTTTAATGGCTGACTTTCTGTGTTTGATTAAATCCTTGTGTAGGGTACTAATCTCTGGGATCTCACTTTCTGGAAGCCCAGAAGTTTCCAGACCACCAATTTCTGTTTTCTCTGTGTGCAAGAGTTCAGTTCTCAGCCTATCTCTTTTCCCTCACATTTTGCTATAAACTCCAAGGAGCAGTCATACTGCATTTTCCACATTTAGTTTGGAACTGTCTTCTGCTAAATATCCAAGTTGATCACTCTTAAATTCTGTCTTCCATCAATAAAGAATGCCGTCCTTCCAGTTTGTAATGGCACATTCCTTGTTTCTGTCTAAGGCCTTATCCGAAGTTATCTTTAGAGTCCACATTTCTACCAATAGTCTCTTTGAGGCATTCTAGGCTTTCTCTATCAAGTGCTGCACATCTCCTCCAGAAGCTTCCCTTTTCCGTTTAAAAAGCCATTCCAACATGTCTGATATTTGCAAGCTACAGCAACATCCTACATTTCTAGTACCAAAATCTGTTTCAGTTTGCAAAAGCTGCCAGAATGCAATATACCAGAAATGGAATGGCTTTTTAAAAAGGGAATTTATTAAGTTGTAAGTTCACAGTTTGAAGGTCATGAAAATGCCCTAATTAAGGCAAGCTATAACAATGTCTAAACTAAGGCATCCTGAGAAAAATACCTTGGCTCAAGAAGGCCAATGATGTTCAGATTTTTCTCTCAGCTGAAAAGGCTCATGGCAATGTCTGCTAGCTTTCTCTCTAGGCTTTCTTCAATGGCTTCCCTGGGAGCATTTCTTTCTTCATTTCCAAAGGTCTCTGGCTGTGTAGACTGTGTAGGTTCTGTTAGTTCTTTTCATAAATGGTTCCCTCCTAAAGGGCTCTAGTAAGCAACCCCACCTTGAATGGGTGAAGACATCTCCATGGAAACCAGCTAATCAAAAGTTACCACCCATTATTTGGTGGATCATATCTCCATGGAAACAATCAAAAAGATCCTGTGCCGGTCTGAATCTGTGGTGGACCCCAGAAAAGCCATGCCCTTTGATCCTCATTCAATATTGCTGGGTCGGAGCATTTTGATTGTTTCTATGAAGATGTGACCCACCCAATTGTGGGTGGTAACTTTTGATTAGATGATTTCCATGGAGGTATGTCTCCACCCACTGAAGGTGGAGTTGCTTGCTGGAATTCTTTAAAAGAGGAAACATTTTGGAGAGAGGCCCTTTTGGTAGAGCCACGAGAAAGCCAGCAGACACAGCCATGTTTGCCATGTGCCCTTCTAGCTGAGAGAGAAACATTGAACGTTGTCAGCCTTCTTGAACCAAGGTATCTTTCCCCAGATGCCTTAAATTGGACATTTCTATAGACTTGTTTTAATTGGGACATTTTCTTGGCCTTACAACTGTAAACTAGTAACTCATTAAATTCCCCTTTTTAAAAAGCCATTCCGTTTCTGGTATATTGCATTCTGGCAGCTAGCAAACTAGAACAGATCTCACCCAGCATTATCAAATGAGTATTAAAGAACTTGGCTTTTCTAGGGTACAAAACAGATTCAAACAGACACATAATGGTAATCTACCTTGAGGGTGTCCAAAAAAATCCATAAGACAGTGATAATTGAACTAAGACTAAAACAACAAGTAAGAATGAACTAGCCCAACAGAGAAAGGGTTTGAAAAGAGCTTTTTAGGAAAAGTGAGGAGCATATTCAAAATTCTGAGGTGGGAGAGAGCATGGTGAATTTGAAGAACAAAACATTGGGCAATTTTACTGTAATAAAGACAGGAACGAAGACAAATTGTATGTCATGAAGCTAGAAGGAGTTGACAGGGACCTGATATTGTTCCTAAAGCAATAAGAAGTTATTAAAGTATTTAAAAGGAGAAGTGGCATGATTAGATTTGCAATGTTTATCAGGCCCCTACTGCTTTGTAGAGGATATTATAGCTAAGGAAAAAATTTATGGTAGGTAGAGCTAGAAATTATAAAAAAAATTGAGCTATTTTGGGAAAAAACATCAGATAGTAAGATTGAAAGAAATGGTTGTGAAACGAAGATATAATAAAGTATTAAATATGAGAGTAAAATTTGAAGGACTACCAGTTTATTAAAATAGCATATTTTTTGTTGGATATATTAAGTTTCAGGGGCATATAAACTGCCAAATAGAGATTCCAAATAGCATTGGATTTGTGTGATAGGAAATGCAGAATATGTCTTGGGATAGAGTTTCAGATTTGTGAATTACCATCATATGTAAGTGGTAACTGAACCTGTGTAAGTGGAAAAGCTAGCCAGAAGCATGTAGAAATCAAAAAGAAAAAAATTACAAAATTAGTTTTGAGAAAAGGAGGAAGAATGAAAGAGATAAGAAGGCAGAGGCAGAAATGTAGGAAAAACCCACAAAACAAAAAGTAAATTTTTAAATTGTAAGGTATAATAAAACATGGGCGAAGTTGCTGAGATATAGACTGAAAAAGCTCATCACTTTTGATGAGCTATTGGATTTTTTTTATAAGAGCAATTTTATCAGCATGGTGGGCATGGAAGTAGGATTGAATTAAGCTGATGAGTAAATGCAGTATGAGGAAAGCAAGGGAATGAAGGCAGTGTTATAGTTTGAATGAAGAGTGGGAAGATGAAAGAAAATATTTTTTATGGAATTGATGATGGGCAATAGTTGAATATGTTGAAACGCTGATTGAAAAAGAGAGAGTTGAAAAGAAAATATTGAAGAAATAGAACAGCAGTAGGAAGAATTGAGTTGCTATTGATCCAATCAGCCATTTAACTAATTCAAAATTGGGGTACAGTCTTGGTGTGCTTTTATCTATCTCTGATTGCTCCCTCTTACAGAGTATAGATTTCAAGGGATACCTACTGATATATAGGACTCCTCTTTTGTATGATCTAATTTTCAGCTCCTAATAAGCCTCTGCTGTGCTTTTTTTCTTTTTGATGGATTTCTGCTTAGATTTTAGCATCTTGCTCTTTTTCCCTGATTAAAAATTCAGCAAATGCATCAAGGGAGGAATACCTTGAATTTGGGCATGATTTCTCTGCACTTCCCTTCTCAAGATTTTGGTTTATTGGATCTTGGATGCCTTGCCAACACAAAACTCCAATTTTTGTCACACCTTTCTTGTGAGGTTGTCAAAAGCTCTCCTTACTTTACTGTGTTTTTGCAAGATCCCCATGACTGGTTTATAAGTCTCTAGCTCTATGTTACTTTTTAGCAAATATGCTAAGAAACAAATTAGATCACATATTACCAGTTCACCTTTCTGGGGTTACTTTTTGAACAAGAACATGGCCCTTCAAATGCTGAATTATTTAGAAGCTCTGCAATGCATTCACACAAAATGATCTTATATTTTATCTGACTATTCATATCCCAAAATGTCATGGTGCCTTTGCTGGTTTGAATCTGTTATGTACCCCAGAGAGGCCATGCTCTTTTAATAGTCTTGTGGGGGCAGACCTATGGTTGGGTGAGACCTTTTGATTAGGTTTTTTCCTAAGAGATGTGGCCCCACCCATTCAAGGTGAGTCTTAATCCAATTGCTGGAGTCATTTAAGGGAGAGACATTTCGAAGAGAGTTCAGAGCCAAGAGAAGCTAAGAGAGAAAGAAAGAAGAAGCCGGGAGGACCCGCAGTTGCTGAGAGAGCCATTTTGAAACCAACCCAGAAGAGAAGTTGCCATGTGCGTTCCCATTCCACGGAGAAGCGCTGGATGCCAGCAGCCTTTCCTCAGAATAGAAGACGGTATCCCCTATCCTCTTTTTGGTAACTTAATGTGGACATTTTCACGGCCTTAGAATTGTAACTTGTAACTTAATGAATACCCTTTGTAAAGGTCAGTCCATTACTGGTGTATTGCATTGTGGCAGTTTTGGTAAAATGAAGCAGTACTGCTTCATATTACTTTAAAAATGATTAATAAATGTATTAAAAATTTCAAAAGTTATGCATAAATTCTCCTCTTATTTTATATAGCTATGTCATTATAGTGGGATTCATTCAAAGTTCTGATTTTGCAAATAATCTTATAAATCTTATGCTGTTAGCACTCACTATCTAGCATAAAAGCAAAGTTCCTTTAATTAAAATACCTATTTTGGGTGCGTGTGTGGTTCAGTGGTAGAAGGCTCACCTGTCATGCAGGGGACCCAGATTCAATTCCCAGCCCCGGCACTCCCCCCACCAAAAAACTAAAGAAGAAGAAAGAAAGAAAACCATCTCTTCCCCTTAGGGTCTAAATACTGATAAAGGGACCAGCATTTTGAGTTCAATTCATATCTCAGCCTGTGGCATTTAGAATGGCTTCTAAAGAAGGGAACGCCTCTTTTCCTCTTTCCTAGGATTATAGGAAGAGAGGACCAGATTGGAGGTTTTAGTGCTAACAATGCTTCTTTTAATTTTCATTATTTATAACAGAAGCTTTCAGTTTGAAAAATTTATGGAGTTAAATTATGAAGCAAATTTTGTATATGCTTCAACTTATTTTCTAAGAATTTCCTGTTCTAGAACTTCATAGGAGGCAATTAAATGGCATCATTTCTCATATGTACAATTGAATTAAATTTATAATTCACTTGATTAGAGAGAAGAGCTCAATATATGTTGTGTTTTGAAGTCTATGTTCCTTTTAGCTTCTCCTCTCACTATTGTCATTATCTTTGCCTTATTAATGGTTGCACATAGTCCCCCTCTGGTGCTATATCTCTGTATCTCCATGATTGTGGATATGAGCCTTGTATTGACTGAAGAACCTGTCTTCTAATATTCAGTGTATCTTTTCAAATTTCCGTAAGAAGTCAAAGAGAAAAATATCTTGGTCCCAGGTGATACTAAGCACATATTTCCATACAATATTATTTTAAATTTTTGCTGGATTCATCTGTTTTGTTAATGTGCAAATCTGTGAAACATTTTTTGTAGATACCAGACAGATAATTTTTAAAGTGTTAACATTAGCAGATCTTTCTTTAGAAAATTGGGATGGCTAAATCTCTTACAAGGTTTGAAGGGTTTCGGTTTTAACTTTTTGGTCTCTGCTGCTTAAATGTTTGATGGGGGGTAGGGAAGGAATTAAGCACAGAAGGAAGAATATATGTTTCATGTGAATAATGAAACTAAGCACCAATTTTGTAATTTTGTGTTGATGAGTCTCTAAGTTGGTGCTAAGAGTAAGGCATTGTGTAGAGCCAATCAGAAGGATGGTAGAGTAAGAAGATTCTAATAATTATTGGCCTGTTCCCTGGGAAAGTTATTTAATTATTCCAGCTCTATGAAAAAAAAAGAATATAGCAATAACAATATGATAGCCAAAGATGTTTTCTTAGGTGCAAATCAAAGAATATGTGTGAAAGTTCTTTATAAACATTAAATACCATGGTATTTATAGTTAATGGTAATGATAACCATTAACAAATAGCAGTAAGAAAAATACAAGTAGAGAAGAATTTTAAAAATCGTAATAAATCCCAAACCACAATCTAATACTTTTAGTTCATAAGCAATTTTATGGAAAAAATGGAATTTGGACAATAGTATTTCTGTAACAAGTTAAGGTATAAAAATCATTGTGGATCTTGTTCCTATCATTGTGAATTTTAAATCCCAAATTAATTTGTCATAATGTAAAGGTACTTTCAATATTTTAATTTGAAAATGACCAGTCATTTTTTTAGCATGCATGAAATCAGCTTGCTCTTCCAAGCAACTGTTAATTCCATAGAGATGACAACACGCAAAATCTGAAGAAAGGTATCATTGTGTGGTATTTTCATTGCAGTTAAGTTCTTATTCCAGTCTGGGTTTACATTTATGCAGCAATTACTCTGCATAAAGCTCTGACTTGGATTTTGTACATATATTACTTCTTGGTCTCCATTATTTGGAATAACCGTATTATAAAGTACTTAATGAATATTTTGGTGATCACTTTTTTTTCCTAAAATTGCATATGTTGGGGTATTTATTGTATAAAATAGAGAGTAAGAAAAGTATGATTTCCTGCAAATGGTTATCTAAATAACTCTGAATCCATTTCTATTTGTTGAAAGCATAATTTCAAGGTCATAAACTATAAAATAAAAAGAAAGCCCAATTGAAAAATCATTTGCTCTTGGGAAAACCAAATAATAAAAGAGTAATATTTGTCAAAAAGCATAAAGTTATATTATGTAAGTGTTTCTATACCTATAGAATGAAAGTGGTTCTATTCATTTTAAGAGTAAGACAAGGGTACTTTTGAAGCAGGAATGAAGAAGTTGAACCTCAGCTGTTAGAAAAACACTAATGTGAGGGCAGTGTATGACTTCTTTGAAAATCTTTCTGTTTTGAGTAATGCTTCTCCTGCCAGAACGGATTGCTGAGATCTGGATTCCACTCCAGGGCCTCACAAAGTGCTGGGAGATGGAAGGCCAGGAGACTGCTGTTTCCCAGTGTGCAGAGACCTAGGGGTGTGTGCTTTGCCTTCTTTTCTCATTTGCTTTGTGAAAACCCAATTGCTGGGCATTTTCCCTTTCTCCCCCTTTGCCCCCTCCCTGCTCAGTTCTGTAAGTAGGTGGCAGGGGTAGCTGAGAGAAGGCAGGGGGAGGCTGTAGAATATATATGTTAATGGTTGTTTGCACATGCACAAAATCAATGGAATAGAGATTACTAGGAATTAACAGACAAATAGCAACCGGGAAACATTCCCTTATCTGCCAACCCAACAAAAATACAACAATGACTTTCTGTTCGCTTTGGGTATTTGTCTATGATTGCCCTTTAGTTCCCGCAGGTTTTCCTTTTATCTCACGTTCTTGTAAATTCTTTGACTCAAAGATTTCCCAATCCCTCACTATTAATATGGCCAATGTTACAGGCAGTCTCTTGGTTTAAAGGCCTGCTTCCATTTTTTTTTTCTTGGCTGCCCTGCTTCAGTGCCCATTTGTTCCTTTCTAAGCAGTGTTTTTTCTAGTCATTCTATGGTCTTACACCTTGGCACAGGTCTAGTCTGGTACTGAGCATCAGGAATGAAAGATTGGATTTGTCTAAAGAAGTTGTTAATCCTATTGTTTTAGGATTATTATTTGAAATAATACTTATGAAATACTTATGAAACTTCAAAACACCTGGAAAAAACCCCAATATTTTGTCATAAAATAAAACTAGAACTTTTTAAAAACAATACAATAAAAGGTTTATTGTGCACATATTGATAGCAGCCCAATTCCAAAGGCATTTATTGAATCACTACAAGATAATAAAGAATTGAAGAGGAAAATACAGATTAAAAGTCACAATCCTTGTCTTTAAGGATACATAGGGCATAATGCAAACATAATTAAACAACTCTAGTTACTTAGAAATCAGTTACATTATTTTTGCTATGATCTAGTAATGTTCATACAGACAATAAAAAACTATTTAGATTAAGAATTCTTGTAGAATTTCAGGTTTTAGAATTGGGACTAGGGGGACATGTGGAAAAAATATGAAAAAATAAGAAATGATCAGAGAATTGGGAGTAGTACAGGTGTCTCATTTTTGAATTTAGCAAACAGCTATTGAACATTTGCAAGCAATGTTTAACAAAATATTATGAACCTAGCTGACGAGTAACTACCACGTAGCATTGAATATAAACATTAATGAATGATTTTAATTATAATAGAAGCTATGAATAAGGTCTGCAAACATGTTTTATTTATTTATTTATTTTACATGGGCAGGCACCGGGAATCAAACCCAGGTCCTCTGGCATGGCAGGCAAGCATTCTTGCCTGCTGAGCCACCGTGGCCCACCCTGTAAATATGTTTTAACAGATCTTTACAGGCCTTTTTACAGGTCTTGAGGTGGGGAAAAGAAAAGGCAATTTGCTGAAGAAATTCTGAACTTTGTAAATGAGATATATAAATTAGCAATATTTTGTCATATTTATTTAATACTTGTACTAAAATTTTAAACGTACTAAATGTTTAAAAGTAAATTATAGATATTGACATTTAACTCCTAAGAACATATCCTATATGATGTCAAAGCCACTACTGCAACTAAGAATTTACCAATATGACTAATATCATATATTTCCCAGGCATATTTAAGCTTCTTAAATGGATTGCCCCCCCAAAATGGCAAAAACTCAGACTGCAGTCAAGGTCATGTATTCCATTGTTCTCTCATCAATATCATTCCCCTTACTCTCACCCTACTATGTGTGTGTGTGTGTGTGTGTGTGTGTGTGTGCATGTGAGACACTGGAATGTTGAAGATGAAATAACAGTGGCTTGGAAGATGTTCCACCGCCTGGATTTGTCTACAAAATTTTCTTGTGATATGTAATAACTTGTTTTTCTATATACTGTGCTTTCTGTGATGGTGAAGTTTAATTTGAAGACTTCATAAGACTTATTTGCTTGGTGATGTCATGTACTTCATATTGATCATCCTACATATGAAAAAGTTCTGGAGCATGATATAACTTTACAGTATGCAAAGTATTTTCCTATGAAAAGTTATATGTTTTATTAATAATATACAGTTATGTCAGCTTTATTTATATCAGCTTTATTATCCTCATATTTTGAAGAGAAGGAAATTCAAAATTCCAAAAGTGAATAGGAAGAAGAGACAAATAGTACTGACATTTATTGAACGTTTATTATGTGTTAAGCATTATGGTACAGAACCTCAATATGTTGACTTAATCCACACAACACTCCTGAGAGATAAGAACTGTGTCTCTGTTAACAGATAGAGAAACAGAGGTGAAGCAGTAAATGTCCAGGCTAATAAGGAGTTAGTAAAGAGCAGAGCCAATGTTTGAATCCAGATGGCTGGCTTTAAGAATCTATATATTTTATGAATCAAAACTTCTTTATGTGAGTTGCTAAGGAAAATGTGACTTGAACCCAATGTTTTCCATTCCAAATTTAGTGTTCTTCACACTGCCTCTTTTGATCTAAGCCGATATACCCCAACCTATTCTTCATTCAAATTAGTTTTGGAGTACAAAACAAATTTTAATTAATTCTCAAGCTTGCATATTAATTTTCACCTACTTTGTATGACCAAACAGCTTAAATGAGCATGATTTTATCAGGAACATGATTCAAGCAAAACTCTAATATTCGTAGTGTTAAGAAGGTTTAATTTGACATCTGCTCTTGTCTATAATTTGCACATTCTTGTAAACTGCATTCACGGAAACATTTCTGACACAATTATCTCTTCCTGAAATTTAGTTTTTGACAATTGACTCTTTCATTTTATATTTTGGGAAAGGTCTTAGTTATTGGCACCTAGTATTTTCTTTCTCCAGATTTAATAATGATTTTTTCTGATGTTGGAAAACATCATGCTTTTCCTCCCAGAGTGAATAACTTGAAATCTTCTGCTGAGAGTTGTAACTCTAAAATTAGCATGCAACTGGGGACTTGCATGAGGGAAATTTAACAGATTTTATACCTAGAATGAACAAAATGAACAATTTATATTATGAGATGATAATACAATCTAGTTTTATAAAAAATATACTCCTTAAAGGTATTTTGTGGGAATTTGCAATCAATTAACAGGATCGTTTTGTTTCTAAAAACGCTGTCTACAATGAAAAGAATCATGGACCAAAACCCAAATGAAATTTATGGAAAGGTTTCTGACATGTTTGAGCTTCTATTCTACTCTCTTTTCAAAGAATAATGCAGTAGAGCTGGCCTTTAACTATCAAGACATTTTCTTTTAATAGAATTGAAAATACTTGATCTCACATCACCATGTTGAAATATTATTAATTTTTAAAACAATGCACTAGGTTAATTAATGTTTAGAAGTGAAACTCTCTGTGATTAGATTTGCGTTTGTTCTCAGTTCAGTAACAGCTGACAACACCTTGTTTATAACTAAGAGTAGAAAACAATTTTGGGCATCCTGGATCTAACTAATATTTAAAAAAATAATTTTAAATGAGTTGATAAATTGCATGAGTCTGAAGTACTGTTTTCTTCCTCTTTTGTTTTATAGTTCATGAGATTTCAGAGTTGAAAGGTCTCATATTTCAGCTTTGTAAACAAGTGTGAAACTTCACTCATTCATCTAAAATTTGCCTATATTAAGGCAAAATTTGTATTGGATATTTCTTAGAATTTTGTTTGTGTGTACTTTATTTCACATAGATCTTGATCTAACAAATTAAATTCATGAAGTTCTTAATAGACCCAAAGGGATTTCTCTAATGAGGTATGATAGTTCAGGCAATTTTGCCTGAAGAGGGCAGTGCTTCACCAATGGAAGGAATCTTTAGGAATAAAATTTTGTAGACAGTGGTGACTGCAGGGAAAGTAACAGTTATAGTTGACTACTTACACAGCATATAAGAACAAATAGTTACTTTGTTTGCTACCAATATCTGTTAATTTTAGTAACATATTACTAATTTGCCATCCTGATCTAAGTTTGCCCAGTGGATAATTTCATAAAGTAGAGGTATGCCATTTTAAGCATTTAAAAATATATCTATTGTATAGGAACATATTTCTTAAGTATACTGTTTTTATAGAGGCAAAAAAAAGAAAAAGAATTAGCTTTAGTAGTTGAAGCCATAGTTGTTCTTAGGGAAAGAATCGTCTTTATTTAGAGAAATCTCTTGTCACTTGAAGTTCCAAAGTCAGAACCCAAGTCACAGTTGTGAAGCAAACTAGAAAGACTTGGTCAACCTTTCTTCACAAAAAAGAAGCAAACAAAATAGGAACTGGTGTAAAAAGCAGTAGGAATGATTGAGAGTGCTTATAGTCAGTAGAAAGGCTGAAGAATGATTAGTAGAAATGTAGAAATGATTGAAAAGCAATTCTATACTTTATTTTGAATGATCCGCTGCATGGTTTTGTGAGGTATCTCTCCCACCAGTTATGAGTTCCCAACAAAAATATCTATTACACAAAGTTGCCTTGTGTGCTTGTCATTTGGGGTGAATTAGGGACATCCATACCAAAAACTGTTCCTCATGTTTTGCCTGATAAATAGATGAACAAATGAGTGAATAAACTGATGATTATAATTGTATGCATTCTCTACAACCAATGTTCATGATTATACCTGATAAGTTCTAATGTGGAAAGACCACACTGACCTTGGAGATATCTAGGCCAGTTTGCACCTCCATTAAGGGGCCCCAGAAAAGATTTTTGGGAATTCTTAGGTTTGCCTTTTGTAGTATTCTATCTCTGTCTTTCTGCTGGGATGCCACTTGCACCTACAACTGCAGCCATTATTTCTACAGTGCTCAACTGTCTTCTAGGCAGTACAGTTGCTGCTGTGATTTGATCGTGTATATAACAAAAGCTATTAAAAGTCATATCAGAAATGAATTAGTTAGAAGGTGGCTCCATTTTTCCTATAGATGAAAGAAGTGAAGTTCAGAGAATTTATGAAAGTGGCTTAGATCCTATAACATTTGTAAGCAGTAGAGATGTGGGTCAAATATATAATTGTGTGGGCATCTAACAATGTAAATTTGTACAGTAAACCAAAGGCTGATGTGCTTTTCAAATGTCAATGTATTTATTCATATAAAAGTATAAGTTACAATCACCTGTTCTTTAGAATTCAGTTGTGGAAATTGAAAAATGAGCATGAATAGTCAATATTATATATGAATAGGTCTTAAAAAAATAATCAGGCAGCATTATGTAAGAGGGAGCAAGAAAAGAAATTTCAAAGGTGGAAATGGTGGTGAGGAATCAGTGCCTAGTCAAACTATAGCTTTAAAAATGTGCTTTTGTCGATATAAACTGTATTATATTATTTATAGCTACACAAGGTCCTTCAGTTTAGTTTATTAGCAATTAAACTTGAATCATCTGAAATAAATTTTAGTAAATGATATTTGATTATTTCAATAAATCCCACCTGTTAAAAAATAACAATTTATCATTTTTCATTAAGAGTAGAACCAATCCCTACTTTTACAGAAAGCACATTCTGAGGATATAAAGGAAAACACAAATATTCTATAAATCCAGATTTGTTTTCCTTATGAATTTATGAAATACTTAGTGATAACCCTGGGCTTCAAGTTGGGTTTCAAATGGCAGATCATTTTAATCTATGAATTATCTCATACAAATAGTTGTTTAAAGATGGATTCCTTCCATGCTTCTGCTGTGTTAAGGTAGGATAGAATGCACATGCAATGGCACATGGGAAGTGAAAGTAAATGTTGGCAATAAAAGACTGGGGCAGGATGAAGACTTGGAGATGAAAGAAGTTACAGAGAGTTCTTTATATAAATAGACAATAATGTCAACAGTATATGTATACAGGTAGAACATGTTCTTCCAATTATAAATATTTAGGCATGAATGAATGAATGAATGAACATTTTCTGTACCTTGGCTAATATATGCAGGATTATTTAATGGGTACTAAGAAATGTTCTCTTCTGAAAACGACACTTGTGATTTTTTCTCTTAAAGATATCACTGCAAAATGAATGTTAAACAGGAGCAAATTCAGTAAAAATGAAGAGAACAACACATTAACATAAGTCTTAAATATAGTTCAGTGTGTGGGAGAGAAAAGATGGTTGCTCTAAACTTCATTAAGCCAATTGTTGAGGAGACATCTGGAATCTGGTGCTGAGAGGCCAGAGTATAGCTATCTCATGTTAAAATCCGGAAGTTTAAATTGGATATGTTTGGAAAAATGACTTTTTAAATAATCTCCAAGCGATTTGATGCCAGGGTGTCTTGTTGGTGTGGGGGATGACATGGAGATGGGAGATGAAGTGCAGGGACTGGTTTGGTCTCTGTATTAGCACAAAAGACAATAAAGTGGTGAGCAGTGCCAGGCCTGGTGCCCATACTGCCTCAATCTAGATGGAACTTACGCATGTGAATGGTTTTGTTTTGTCTTTCAAGATTATATAACTCCACTGAGGGTAGAAATCATTTTCAGTGCCAACTATTGAATTAATGGGCAGTTTGTGTCCCCAGAATTAAATTATGCAAATTTTATTTGACACAAAAGTCATTCAATGTTAGCTACAGTGAAAATTTTAGAGAACTGTTCTTGGGAAAATTCAAGAGCTTGAGGAGGTACCATATACATTCTTTCATTCAGTGAGCCATTAGAGCCTAGAAAGGTGAATGTGGTTATAAAAGCGATTGCAACACAGCAGCTGCCTTTAAGAAATTTAAAGTCTGCTGGAGCCTGGTTTTCAAGAGTACACCTGCTTTTTTGCTGCCCTGATACTTTCCTATCCAATATTTATCTACAACTCATTAAACAGGCCAGTTTGATGGTGGCTCAGTGGCAGAATTCTCACTTGCTATGCTGGAGACCCTGGTTCGATTCTTGGTACTGCTCATGCAAAAATAAATAAATAAATAAAATAAAAATAAAAAAACTCATTAAACAGGACAAGTGGGATGTCTGGCTTCCGAATGGGGACCTTTGTATCGTGCACTACGAGAGTGAATCCAAAATGGGTGGTGTTGAGAAGATCAAGAAGATTTTTGTTCAGAAGGGTGCCCCATGCCACACCGTGGAAAAGGGAGGCAAGCATAAGAATTGGCCAAATCTTCATGGTCTCTTTTGTGCAGAAGGCAGGTCAGGCCCCTGGATTCTCTTACACAAATGCCAACCAAACAAAGGCATTACTAGAGAAGAGGAGACACCGATGGAGTATTTGGAAAACCCCAAGAAATATATCCCTGGTACAAAAATGGTCTTTGCTGGCATTAAGAAGAAGGCAGACAGGGCAGACTTGATGCCTTATCTAAAAAAAGCTACTAAAGAGTAATGGTTGGCCACTGCATTATTTATTATAAAACAGATATCTTGTGACTTTTGTATGTGTAGCATATTTAAATTGATCTCATATGCCAGAATTCAGATCACGAATGGTTGATAGTATATTTTAGTTGGACAGTCCTGAGTTAAATAAGATTAGCTTTTAGTTAAATGAATATAATCAAGCTTTTTAAATTGTGATAGTAATTCTGGTTCAGCAAGAACTATTTCCCCTTTCTAAAGACATAATTGGACTTGAGGCTAGGTTAAATTAACAACGTTGAATTTTTCACAAAAATGGTAAATGCCAGCTCATAACCTATAGGAGATTGGTTTTATATTTAGATTTATATAACTGGTTATATGAATATATTTGAATACTAGGGAAATCCCTTCCCTGTCTCATAGAATAGAGCAAGACTCACCTGGATTTCAATTGGTGTTCTTCAGCCTGTTTAAAGATAGGTGCTGAAAATAAGGTAGCTATGTCTGCTTTATCTGTTTGGTCTTTAACTGTCAATCTAATTCAAACAACCTGAATTTTGACATCCGAAATGTTGCCTTTTAATTAACAAAAGACATTTTGGTGTGGTTTATGTATAATACCCAATCAAGAATGCTGAACATTTCTCACATTTTGCATATAATCTATAAAGTTGAATGTTTTCAAAAGTCAGTGTGATAAGTTACATTTTGCTTTTTAATTCTTTACTATCTCAAGTCAGACTACATTGTAATTCAGGTTGTCTTTAAACTGCTATTCAAAACTACATAAAATTGTAGTCACTGAATTGTGTGTGTTTGGTAATGATGCTTTTGCCAGCTCATAAGGATTTAGGTAGAGGACATAGAGTACTAGTACAAGTTTGTAAATTTTGTTATCATAAGGCTTAAGATGATTAAAACACATGCACACAGAAAACAAATCATTAAACATAAAGTGGATATAAAAGTACATACCCAAAGACATTTTAATGAACTCTCATTTCTTCTTTTAAGATACAGCCAAAATCACAATGAGGTTTTAGAGCCACATAATGATATAGGAAATGGAAAGAAGAAAACTTTCAAATCTAAGCAATGGTAGTAGTAGGTTTATTCTTGAGAATCTTACACTCTTGGTATTATCATTTATGGTACATTGGCCTGAATGACAAGCTTTCTTTAAGCTCCCATATCATGCACCAAGTAGCTCCGTTTTAATGTACTCATAAGGTCCCATTCACGAATTTTTCATTCTTTTATTTCCCAAGCATTTATTGTGTGGCTACTAGAGGCCAAGAAGTGTTTGGAATACTAGTGATTCAATGATGAACAAGAGAGACAAAAATCCTACATTTAAGGAACTTTAATTCTAATCAACCCTGAGCCATTATCTCCCTTCCTGCACTATTTGCACAATTTATTATCTGTTCTGTGTGTATCTGCAACTATATAGTGCATCCATCATGATAATTCTCCTGCAGCCTGGGTAATTTCCATGTATTCCCAGGGATTCCGAATATGCATGGGTCCTCAAAGCCATCGTCCTGACATTGCTCAGTTTTGCCTAAATCTGTTTTTACGTTTGCCATCTCTACTCCACTTGTCTTCTCTTGCCTTCATTAAAGCACATTTTAAAAAGGCTGAGATTTCTTTTTAATTTTTATTCTTCGCTAAATCAAAGCAGCTCTTTCAAAATATATGCAAATGAATTGCATTTAAAGAATATCACCAAGGATTGTGTACCCCATAAATCTCCTTGACCCTGACTCCTGCTCCAATTTCAGAGCACTTTCATTTTCTATTCTATACATCTCTCTACTCTTTGAAGTTTCACAAGCATGCATTACTTTATCTAATATGGGAAAACAATAAGACAGTGAAAGTTTGCTGTTAGCTTCTAAGGAGATGTGTCAAGCAAATATATCCTCAAAGGAGGTATTCAATTATTACATAGAATTTTGTAAGCTATTGAGAGAATTGCAAGAAATTTAATCATGTGTTTCTTATGCAGAGTAGAGAAGTTAATAAGAAATATTTTCCCAGCCTGAGTTCCTGTATAATTAGGAACACCACGAAAAGTAGAGATGTTCATTTTCTAAGAATTTCAGTGGGAAACTGAAAAATTCCTGCTCATTAGCATGGATATTTTTTTGTTAATTGAAATAAATTACTGCAATTATGGACTTGAAGTATAAAAGTGGGAATTTTTGAAGGAGACCATTCAAAGTACAGTGAAGAAACTAGAATTTGATTGTAATTTTCAATGGCTCCTAGATTAAAAAGTCTGGCTGAAACAGGACTTCTGAAATATGTCATTTTTCTCTTCCTATCCTCACTGCAATCATCAGCTTATTTTAAAGACATTTCTCACCTCTACCACATCAAAGTCTCCATTCCAGAGCCTGAGGGTGAAGATGGGATGAGATTTTATGCACTTATGATTAGGTTCTGCATATTTTTTGGTAATTAAAAAAAACATGTTAAAAGTTTGCTTGTTCATTTATAGACTTTAGCAAATTCTCTTGGGTGACTGTTCAAAGTGTCTCTTCCAATAAATTATGTTATCATTGACTTATATATTCAGTCATCTATAGGCCCTTGACTTTGACCTTCTTTCTTCATTCCTGTATATTCCCTAAAGTCCTAAGAAATTTTTGCATATCTGATTTATAACACTTCTCCCAATGGTATATAGCTTTTGTTGCTTCCAAACAGCTCTCTACTATGTATCCATGAGATGTTTCATGCTATTGTTGTGAATCCTATCCTAAAATGGATTGTCACCTAGAAGAAGTTAAATGTTAAACATAATGCTAATTTAGCAAATCTTTAAGAACTTAGACAACAATAATGCTATCAGAAAAACAGAAGACCATTTAAGAACTATTTATCTAGGACAATGCACTTCTATTTATTATCCTGTTTCTTGGGGAGGGGTGGTTAAGAAAAGCTCCTAACTGGTCATTGAGTAAAGATATGTATGCAGTTGTAGCCAGCTTCCAAGACTGTCTCCTGGTGATTCTCACCCTCTGGTTTTCAAGCCCTTGTGTCCCTCCCTCTTGCAATGAATAGGACTGGACTTTTATAAAAAGGGGAATATTGGTGAAATAATGGAGTGTGAATTCTGAAGCTAGAACACAGAAGATACTGCAGCTTCTGTCTCTTTCTCTTGGATAGCTCGCAGTGGCGGAAGCCAGGTGCCATGTAATGATGACCCTCTTGTAGCCCTCTACAAAGAACATATCATCCTGCCATAGCCAGCACTAACATGCCAGGCATGCGAGTGAGCCTCCTTGGAGTACCGCTCTGCACCAGTGAAGTCTGCAAATGGCAGCATTCCTGGCCAACAGCTTGACTCCCTTCTTATTCGAGACTCTGGGCCAAAACCACCTTCTAAGCCGAAATTACCAAATTCTTGACCCACAGAAATCAGGTGAGATAATAAATGTTTATTGTTTTAAGCTGGTAAGTTTTGGAGAAAATTTTTTTATGCAGCAGTAGATAATTCATAGAGCAGTGTGTTTAAGAGAAAGTCACCATGATTTTTAAAATTCTTTCTGACTTTTGTTCCATAGCATTTCCAATATGGAAATATAGTTATAAGCAGAAATTTTGAAAATCTAATTACTTTGTATGAGCTTATCATCATTAAAACACTTCACTATAGGCCTATTTAAATATATCTTGATCTTGATCTTTTTTCATTTTTAACAATACTAGCAGTCAACATAACAAACCTTATTAGCAGAGTTGTAGAAACTTGAGCTTAGAAATAACTTTACAGCTTTTCATTTAAAAGTATCATGAATATTAATTCAGGTAGTGTTAAAATCTATCTCTTAATTCTAACATTCTCATAATTTAATTTTAATAAGCTATTCCCAATATTTAAAATATATAAAACATGACTATATGTATATAATTTATCTGAAAAGAAAAATGATGCATGTTGCTATTTTTAAACCTAGTATGTTTAAGCCATTCTTTAAGTCCATTTTGCAAGTTGCACAGCATTCAATAGTAAGAATCAATCTTATTCTAAAACAAAATGATAGACTAGCTTTGTAGTTTATTTCTCACTCAAATTTTATACTGGAAAAGAAATGCAAAGATTGATAGCAATAACTCACCTTTCCTGGTAGTAATTGTCCTCCATCATTCTTCTTATTGATTTATTCAGATAAACTACATAGTTTCCCTTCCAATGGGCAGCTTACATGCAATACCAATTCCAAACTCTTCTTAAATTATTTAATATATCCCTCATAAAATAACAGAATTTTATGCCTTTTCTGAATAAATGTATTTTTAAGAAATCTGATGCATAGTATTTCTGTGGTATAAAGTGGTAACTAGAGTAAAATGTAAATCATCATATCTAAAAGAAACTCAAATTTTGAATCCTGACCGAGGTGTTTAACCTCTTTCTTGTATTTAGAATTAACAGGTTTCAACTGCAAGTTCATCTCTCAATAACTACTAGTATTAAGTGCTTTTGTTTCTAAAGTTTTTAGGGAAAGGGTAAATATATTGTACAGGACTTACTGGTTTGTATATCTCCCTGATTACTTGCCAATAGAGGGAAGGGAGAGTAACAGTATGGTTCTCCTCATCTAAGTCCCTTAATATTGAAAAAACAATCTAAATCTTCTCTCAGTGAAGAGTTGTGCTCAATACACTCATTTCTCCAGCAGTAAAAACAGTACAATATTTTACATCGAATAAGGGTTGTATTAACAATCATATTTTTGCTTCTCTGAGTAGGTCTTTGAAAAACTTAGTTTTTAGCTTGGAGAGATGCAGAGCAGTCTGTTTTCTGATGGACAGCCTTCAGACAATGTGGTTCAGGAGAATGCCTGGAGGGCTGGGGCTGGTGGCCAGGTGCCACTGTTGTAATATGTACTTTCTTCTGTATTCACCACACTCTGAAGTCCTAGGGTGGACCCCTTTAAAATAACAATGAAAGGTGGGTTTAAGCCCTGAAAACCATAGTTTATGATAGGTCTCTGAAATCTTCTGCCAAGCAGAGTTTGTGAGAGTTCTACTTGCATTGTAGGGCAGGAGAATGGCAGACATGAGTTGTTGGTGCACATTTATTTTTATTATCAATCAAACCTTATCAGTCCTACTGTTTTCCCTTGCTGCTTTTGAGTATTCAATG
This sequence comes from Myrmecophaga tridactyla, assembly GCA_004026745.1. Classification (NCBI taxonomy): domain Eukaryota; kingdom Metazoa; phylum Chordata; class Mammalia; order Pilosa; family Myrmecophagidae; genus Myrmecophaga; species Myrmecophaga tridactyla. The sequence continues at coordinate 25,530 of PVIY010005415.1, forward strand.
CTCTGACCTCGTGTGTAATTCCTGTTTAATTGCAGAGCATTAAAATATGCAAGATTGTTCTGATGATTAAGTAAAGCATGAATGAATATATACAAAATATACCCCAACCCCTGGCACATGGTAGGCATTCAGAAAAGGCGTATATTCCCTTTTTCTACCTTTGCATTCATTTAGTCAACAAGATTTACTTTCAAGGAGATTCCTTAATTACACGTTTTCTCTTTTTATCCTTAAAAATGTTTAATTCATGAAGAATTTGCGTCTGAGTATGCTGACTGAAGCTGTAGGTGATAAGAATTGTACTTCAGATTTGAAATCAAACTACTTTTAAAGATATTATTGAAAAGACACCTCCTTCTTAGTTTTAGGCAGAATGACCTCTTGGTTTGATACATTAGCCGTGGTCATTGTCTTCTGCTATGTGTCAGTCATACTTGGATATAACATGTGGTGGGTCACCGAGAAGCAAAGAAACGACAGGAAGAGGGAGCTGAATAAAGGGGTATGGCAAACTCGCACATCTCTAGGTGGGGAGAGGGATAATCCCAGCATGTTGTCTGAGATTCACTGTACTTTTGGTGTTATTTCCAGAGTAGTTATTCCAGGACATCCAATCAAGTGGGCATTTATGACATCTCATAGGACATCAGTTATGGATTAAAAACTTGGAAGTAGAGAAATGAAGAACATCGCTATAGGTCTGTATACAGGTTTTGGAAAGGAAAGCTGTGCGTGATTAAGTGCAAAGCCTAAGACAGTAGGTATAAAAGCCCACATATAAAGAGTGTGATTCTAGGGTTTAGATGAATGATCCACACGCTTGTCCAACTTTTGTGGGTAACCATGTCTGAGACAAACCCTGCCCACCCACTTTGCCCTTCCTCAGCATGACTACACAGATTGCATTGCTGGAAATATTATTCCTCTGTTTTTTGGGGGGAATTAATATTGAGATCACTAAGATAAACAGTTTTAGTGTATTTTGGAAATCATGTTTATTTTGTTCCTTAGATTCTCTGTAAAAACAATTTTATGATAAATTTATGAGTTCTTATTTGCCTGAGAAAATATCTGATGATTAAATCACTTTTTTAAAATCAGATAATGAAATATATCTAAGCAAATCTTCTTTCATTTTTGCTAAAACACTTGTGCTCAATTCTAGCAAAGGATAAAATCAAATGTGCTTACCTAATGAAGTAGGGCATTGCGTAACAAGAAAGGAGAAAACCACTATTATAATTGGAGAACTCACCAGCCTTCTGTCAGTAATTGAAAGATCAAGCAGGCAGAAAATCAGAAGGGATGAAGATTATGTACACTATAATTATAATTATTGACCTAATTAATAACTATATTAATAACTATAGAATATATATAATAACTATAGAATACTCCACAAACAAAACAGAACTAAGAACAATAGCTCCATACACATTCTTTTTATGCTCATAATGAACTTTTGCCAAGGTAGACCATAATTCCTTTTGAATGACTTTTGGTATTTGTGTCTTACAGGAAAATGGTTTTTATCATCCGCATTATGAAATTGTTGATCAAAGAGTTGTTCATAGTTATTGGGATTTGTCATGATGACTACATTTCTGATATTGGTAATTTGTGACTTCTTTCTTTTTGTTGGTTAGCCTGCCTAGCAGTTTAACAATTTTAGTGATCTTTGCAAAGAGCTAGCTCTTGGTTTTATTGATTTTCCCTATTGCTTTTCCATTTTCTGTTGGATTGATTTATTGATATAATTATATTATTTCTTTTCTTCTGCTTGTTTGCATTTAATTTGCTCTTCTTTCTCTAGGTTTCTAAATGCACAAGCTTGGGATATTAGGTCTTTCTTCTTTTCTCATATATGCATTTAATATTATAAATTTCCCTCTAATCACTGCTTTTTTTTGGGGGTGGGGGTGGTGCATGGTCCGGGAATTGAACCTGTGTCTCCTGCATGGAAGGTGGGCATTCTAACCACTGAACTACCCATGCACCCTTAAGCACTGCTTTTGATGACTCCCACAAATTTGAAAAGTTGTATTTTCATTTAGCTTAAAATATTTAAAATTTTTTCTTGAAACTCCCTCTTTGACTAATGTGCATTATTTAATTGTGTCTAATCTCTAAGTAGCTTATTATTTTCCAGATATCTTTCGGTTATAAATCCTATTTTAATTCCATTGTGATCTGGGAACATACTTTGTAACATTTTATATATGTTAAGGGAATTTCTAACATTAAATGCATACATACAGAAAGCAGATAAAGATCTTATGAGGAACAACAATTACAGACCAAACTGTAATGAAATAGATGCCAAAACCTTTAGTGAAATATTAGAAAATAGAATCTAGCACTATGGAAAAACTTAAATGTACTATGACCAAGTGGGATTCATTCCAGGCCACGTAGGATTCAAAATTCATTCAACATTCATAAATCAATCACGTTATGATATGATCATATTAGTAGATGCAGGAAAACCTTCGACAAAATTAAACTCCTATTCATGCTAAAAAAAAAAACTCTCAGAAAACTAGGAATAGTACATTTGAAATGCCTACCTCAAACTAAAATCATACTTAACTAAGAGACAACAATTTCCCATAAGATCAGAAACAAGGTAAGGATGGTCTCTCTTACGACTCTTATTAAGCACTATATTAGAGTTCTCTAGAGAAACAGAATCAGCAGGACATATTTATAAATATGAGAGTTCATAAAAGTGTCTCACACAACTGTGAGAATACATGAGTCCAAATTCTGTAGGGCAAGCCACAAGCTGACAACTCTGATGAAGGTCTTTGATATATCCCCTGGAGAGGCTGGCTGGCTGAACTGGAAAGAGACATTCTCGCTTCTGACTTTTCCTTTTAAAGCCTTCAACTGACTGGATCAAATATCTCTCATTGCTGAAGACACTCTTCTTAGTTGATTATACATATCAGCAGTCAAGGATTCAATCAATTTACGGATGATATAAGTCCATGAAATATCCTCACAGTAGCAGTTAGGACAGTGCTTGCTTGACCATACAACCGAGCACCATCACTGACCCAAGTTGACACATAAGCCTAATCATTATGGTCCACCCCTTGTCAACATGGCAGCTATACACATCACCTTAAAGCATACTTAATCTCTAAATAAAAGCATGATAGACATAATTTTTGCATAACAATACTCAACTGTCCTGCATATAACCAGAAACACACTAAATCTCTCCAGAGTAGGGTGTAAGTCCTTGGGTAATATTAGCTCTTTTAATTAACATCCTATAACTTAAATACTATGACATGGACAATACAACTTATGTCATATGATAAGGGAATAAGATAGAGAAGAAAACAAAGGTATTTGCTTTATATACAAATACAAACATCCTTGTAACAAAACAAGGAAGAAATGTTCATACCATCCTCATTTCTGTAACACGTCACGTGATCATAGTTCATATTTATCACTACCCTTTTCCACTACCCATTCCATGTTCCCTTTACCGTCAGCAAGCACGTCAGCTGTTGTTCGTTGCCTGGTATGATGCAAGCCTTCATTTATGAAGTTTCTGAGTCACTGATAGTCTTGCCTGGATTGGGTTGTTGTAGTTTTCCATTGACTTTAATCATGGAGCATGGTAGTACTGAAATGCCCTAGGGGACTTCCTTTATTCCACAAAAGCTCTTCTTTACCTCTATTGTGTAATTGTAGTCCTTTTCCCCTTGAAAGTCAGGATCAACCACCTGAGCCGGTACAGTCATTCCTGTCTTTGCCTGTTGATTCAGAGTCATGAGAAGCCCAAAGTGGCCAGGAGATAACTTTAACTTCTAGTTCAATGGAATCAATGTTGTGTTTCCTGGTTGAAGTACTCCTTTTGGTATAAAAAACTGTAGACCAGCAGAGTTTAAGGTTGCAGGGACAGGAAGCAAAAATTTTTCTAGTATGTTACTAGGGGTAACAGAAAGTGGTGCTACTCCCATTTCTACTCCTTAAATCTTGGACCCATGAGTCCTGGCAATGGGAGAAATGGCACCACAGAGTGGACACTGATTCAGGGCATACACAGCCTCCTGGAGAACATTGGCCCAGCCCTGATGGAATTGCCACCTTAATTGTATCTTCAAAAGGCCATTCCACTGTTTTACCAATCTGGCTGCTTCAGATAATGGGTAATCTGGTAAGAACAGAGAATTCCATGAGCATGTATGTGATCATTGCCATACTTCATTTGCAGTAAAGTGGGTTCCTTGATCAGAAGCAATGCTGTGTGGAATACCATGATGGTGAATAAGGCATTCTGTAAGTCCATGGGTAGTGGTGTTGGCAGAGGCATTGCATGTAGGGAAAGAAAACTCATATCTGGAGTATGTCTATTCCAAGTAGAACAAATTTCTGCCCCTTCCAGGATGGAAGTGGTCCAGTGTAATCAACCTGAAACTAGTTACATTGATCACCTCAGGGAATATTAGGGGCTGAATGTGGGCCTATGCTGCTGGCAGATTGGGCACTCAGCAGTGGATGTAGCCAGGTCAGCCTTGGTGAGTGGAAGTCCATGTTCCTGAGCCCATACATAACCTCCCTCCCTACAATCATAACCACTTTATTCCTGAGCCCATTGGGCAATATCAGAAATGGGAGGGGAAAGAAGATGACTGGTATCCACAGAATAAGTCACAGTATCCACTTAGTGATTAAAAACCTTCCCTTGCTAAAGTCACCCTCTGGTGAGCATTCACATGGGGCACAAATATCTTCAGGTTTTTTGCCCACTCAGAAAGGCTTATCTACATACCTCTTCCCCAGAACTCTTTGTCACCAATTTTTCAATCATGCTCCTTTCAAGTCCCTGACCAAGCCATTAGCAACAGCCCATATGTCAGTATATAAGTGCACTTCTAGCTAGTTCTCCCAAGCAAAATGAACAACCAGGTACATTGCTCAAAATTCCACCCACTATGATGATATTCCTGACCACTGTCCTTCAGGGACATCCCAGAAAGGTACTATAGTGCAGCAGCTGTCTACTTTCAGGTGAGATCTGCATATCATACAGAACCATCTGCAAACCAAGTCCAAATTTTCTCTTCCTTAGTCAGTTGATTGTAAGGAACTCCCCAAAAGGCCATAGCTATGGGCCAGGAAAGCAAAGGTAATATAGCAGGAGTGGGGGCCATCAGCATTTTGGTCACTTCCTTATATAACTCACTTGTGCCTCCAGGACCTGCTCAGTCCCTATCTCTTACATACCATTTCCATTTTATGGTGGAGTGCTATTGGACACATCTAACTATATGACTTGACAGGTCAAGCAACACACAGCTCATGATAAGAAACTCAGTTCTCAAGGTAACTTGGTAGCCCACGGTAAAGTGTTCAGTCTTACTAAGGCTGAGTAGCAAGCCAAATGCTGTTTCTCAAAAGGAGAGTAGTCATCTGCAGAGATAACAGAGTTTTACTCCAAAATCCTAAGGACCTGCATTGTGATTCTCCTACAGGGGCCTGCCAAAGACTCCAGGCAGCATGTCTAATTGCCACTGAAACCTCCAGAACCATTGGATCTGCTGGATCATATGGCCCAGATGACAGAGTAGCTTGTACAGCAGCATGGACCTGTCACAAAGCCTCCTTTTGTTCTGGTCCCCAATCAAAAATAGCAGCTTTTCTGGTCACTCAGTAAATTGGCATGATTAGTACACCCAAATGATGAATATGTTGTCTCCAAAATGCAAAGAGACCAACTAGGCTTTGTGCCTCTTTTTTGGTCATAGGAGGGGCCAGATGCAACAGCTTATTCTCCACTTTAGATAGGACACCTCAGCATGCCCTATACCACTGGACAACTAGAAATTTCACTGTGGTGGAAGTCCCCTGTATTTTTGTTGTATTTATCTCCCATCCTCTGGCATGCAAATGTCTTAGCAATCAGTTTAGGGTAGTTGCGACTTTTGTTCCCTATGTTCAATCAACATGATCTCATCAATATAGTGGGACAGTGTGATGTCTTGTGGAAGGGAGAAATGATCAAGGTTCATGCAGACAAGATTATGACATGGGCTGGAGAATTGATATACCCTTTGATGTAGGACAGTGAAGGTATACTACTGACCTTGCCAGCTGAAAGCAAACTATTTTAACAGCGACTGAGAAAAAACCATTTGCCAGATCAATAACTGCATACCAGGTACCAGAGGAAGTGTTGATTTGTTCAAGCAATGATACCGCATCTGGAGCAGCAGTTGCAATTAGAGTCACCACCTGGTTAAGTTTATGATAATCCACTGTCATCCTCCAAGACCCATCTGTTTTCTGCACAGGTCAAATAGGAGAGTTGAATGGGGATGTGGTGGGAGTCACCACCCCTGCAACCCTCAAGTCTTGAGGTGTCACTAATCTCTGAAATTCCACAAGGAATCAGGTATTGTTTCTGATTAGCTGTTTTGCTAGATAGGTGTAGTTCTAGTGGCTTCTACTTGGCTTTTCCTACCATAACAGCCCTCACTCCAGAAGTCAAGGTATCAATGTGGGGATTCTGCCAGTTGCTGAGTATGTCTATTCAAATTATGTATTCCAGAACTGGAGAAAGCAGAATGGGTTCAGGGATCCACTGGACCCACTGTGAGATGGACCTGAGCTAAAACTCCATTGATCATCTGACCTCCATAAGTCCCCACTCTGACTGGTGGACCAGAGTGGCATTTTGGGTCTCTTGGAATTAATATCACTTCTGTGCCAATGTCTAATAATCCTCAAACTATTAATCATTTCCTTTTCCCAAGTGCACAGTTACTGTGGTAAAAGGCTGTAGGTGTCCTTGGAAGTAGGCTCGGAGGAAAATTAGTGTAAATTGAGAGAAAATTTTTAAGCATGTACACCTCCTCATGGATATTTCCTATTTGTTATCTCTGTGCATTCTGTATAGCATTTGTCACCATCTGACATACTATTCATCAACTCTTGAGTGGAATGTAGAATCCATGAAAACTTTTTTCATTTGTTTGTTTGCTTGTTTGGAGGCTGTTTTGTCCATTGCTAGAGCCCCAGTTCTTAGAAAAGTGCTCAACAATATACACTATCAGTAAGCATTTTTGGACAAGTATGAATGGCTGTATTGCTAGGGAGCTCAAGCCCTTAAATTTATGTGCAAAAAGGAATCAAGAAAGGTTACTTATAGCAAAGAGAGGAGAAAGCAAGTCATAGAAGCCAAGGGTAGGGGCAGTCTCAGGAAAGTTCAGATCAGTCAAGAGTTTAAACATTCGTAAGTAGTAAAGATTTTGTGACCCAGTTATATACTTTGGAATTAGAAGGTTGGTGATGAGAAAGAACCTTACATAGGAGGATGGGTGTAGAAGGCACATTGCACTCATGCTAAGAGTGATTTAGAATTGATGAAATCAAAACAGGCTTGAAAGTGGATTTTTAGGATGAGGAGGAATTAGGCGTTCATGTAGACTTAAAAGAAGGAAGTTGGTGGAAATGGACTGTGGTTGAAGAAAATGAAATAAAGTTTCCTACCTTCATGGATCCATCTTTATAATTGGAGATGAAAAGCTAGAAATTACAATAAGGAACAGAATTTAATTAGCCATAAGATGGTAGCTAGTGGTAATGGAGTTCAACCAGAAGACATAAAGGAAATGGAGAGTCTTCCAGGATGTGGAATGTGAGACAGGCCTTGGAAAATACCACAATCCATTCCTAGTATTTGTACATTATATAATTATATAATATAATTACATTGTATAATTATATTTTACACATAAATAATGAAGCTTGGAAAAAAATGGCTTATATGTCTGATTTTTTTTTAACCCTAACACAACAAGGAGAATCAAGCTACTGGATAAAGTTATTAAAGTAGAAAGAAAAGCAAATTTAAAGAAACAACCTATAAACCTATGATCCTAGTGGTTTTAAGTAGTTCCAGAATGTATATGCATACAGAAAATGAACCAAACTGAGTCAAGGAAGGTGTTTTTCAAAGCAGTGTTAAAATGGACTAAACCTAAATGTAATTTTTTTGGCCTTAGAAGGAAAATTTGCTTGCAGAAGTTAGAGATTTTTGAGATACAACCTTAACTCAACTTTAGATTGATTTCACCTTTTTCTGGAGAGTGGCATTAGACCTTAGAATTTCTTAGTACCTGTTTATTTATAATGGTCGGCCACATTATTTGCAGGATATAATGAAAAAGGGTAAGGAAAATTAAACTTGAATAGTGTTTTTTTGTGTGAAAATAACAGACAAGAAGATATTGCTTCTTTTAACTTAGAGACAGTAACATTTGAAGGTCTTTAAAAATGACAGAGGAGTGGCCCTTGTTCAAATCTAATCTAATTCCTATAGAGTGACGGTAATAGCTCAATGTTTACTAATTTTTCAGTCATCTTTTTCAAATCACATTGAGAAATTTAGCAGTTAAGAATTATTTGTATGTAATATATCACTTTAGAAAGTTTATTAGTGAGGCATAACTTATTTTATGGCTTGACGCAATATAAGTGAAGAAGTAGAAAATAAGAGTGCTTTTTATGGGAATTTTACTCATATTGTCAAATCAATATTGTCAACATAAGAGTACTTAATGAAAACAAGAAAAAGGGAAATACAGGGAAACAATCCCTGGCAAGAGGAAAAATATAATTTTGTCATGTTCTAACACGTTAATCAAATGGATTTTATGCTTGCTTTCCATTTCCCAGTGGTATGCTAGTTGAAGGTGATTAGTGCTATGTAAAATAAATTATTTAAGTAATTGAGAGTTGTAGGAGTTTATTTATGTTTATAACATCCTAAATTTTTATTATCACAGTTTTAGTTTGGGGGAATATAATTTCAGTAAGATTTTTCTTGTGTGAAGTTATTTTTTGAGAACACTTTCTTCGGAATACATTTTCTTTGCTTAACTGATTTTTTTTAAATGCCCTAAACAGGTTAACATCTCTTTCTTCTACTTTGTATGAAAAATGAAATGGCCCATATATATAGCAGAAATCATAAAAGAGATACATGGTGAACATTTTGCATTCATTTTGCTTTTAAGAAATGTATCTTTAATAATGGCTTTCCTGCTGATTTATTTTTAAGACAAAATAATTGCACTGCCTTCTCAATTCTATTTTTTTAAGGTTCAAATTGTTCAATGTGTTCTTTGATTAGAGACTGGTGATATGAGCAAATTAGCGTGAATAATTTGCATAGACTCAGAGTTTAGGTAATGACAACTGTTATTTTGAGGATTTCTTATTGTCAATGACTAAAATCAGCAGTTCCAGTTTTGATCTCTGAGTCATTGGATTAATCAACTCTATCAATACTGCAAGCACAGTGTTAAGACCTATAAATGTTGAACAAAACCAAATTCCTGACCTCAGAAAACTTACAGTCCAATGGAAAAGAGAGTAAAAACATAAATAACTAAAAAGAATAAAACATAATTCATAATAACACTATATCAATATGTGGCTCCAAAGGGAACTAACTCAGGGTAATTTTAAGAGGAATGGCATTTATGGGGTAAACAATGGGATCACAGAGAAAGGAGAGAAGTCAGGGGAATTCCCAGAGGACTCAGGGATGGTGGGTTTTGTCACCACATTTGGACACTACTGCTGGCACACTAGCAGCATCGCAATTGCCTTTTACCAGTGGATTCTTGATGGGTAACTACTGCTGCTGGGAATAATTTCTCATTTGCTCTTGTTTCTTCATGTTGCTCCCTCGAGTTTCATAATCAGTGTGTGGTATGTGATTGGCTGAATGTAAATAAAGTGTCCTATGTCCTGGCTATCAAAGGGAGGAAATATGACCCATATGGTTCTGAAGTAGGATCCATGTCAAACGTTCTCTCACATGGTGTTGGAGGGTGGGTCTCTGGCTGATGGAGCATCTTGAGAAGAGCAGTTAAGTGTTGGGTGTTTCAAATTAGCTTGAGGTAAGTGTGTTACTGAGCAACGGGCTGGCTGCCTGATGTGTACAGAAGCACAACAGGGGTTTGAGAAAAGAAGAGATTTGTTGCAAAGTTGACCGACACGGAGGCAGGAGGCAAGTTCAAATCTGTCTCCACTTATCCAAGAACTAAGGGAGATTTATAGGATGGAAACAAAGGGAGGTGGAGACAGTGATGGGGGAATCAGGTTGGCATATTCTGAGTGGTTGTTGTTTATGGGACTATATATGGTAGAAATATGTAAATGGGATATATCCTAGCTTTCTTTTCAGGGACCCCTTGCATTTTGTTTGCTTTCCAACAACTCCTCATTCCGTAATCTTGATTCCAAGGCAGGTGATTTTTGTTCCTAGTGTCTCAGGGTTGTTAGGTTAGCAAGAATGCAATCTCCATCAGTGGCTAAATTTGACTGTCTGTAAGACAAACTAAGGAAAGAACTTTAGTAGAGGGAGAGGAAGGGCTTGATAAGCAGCAGGTTTTGGCCTGATCCTTGGTTTTTAGTTACGACTCCTGCTCTTGATTTTTGGGTACGACTCTTGGCTATCTGCCTGTGATTTCAAGCCTAGCTCTTATTCATGTAAATTTGATAATAAAAAGTAAAAGAAAAAGTTTTAGTACTTACTTCAGCCTCATTCCCACCTGCTGTTCATCTTCTAGATTTAAACGTTTTATTTTTGATTTCTTGTGTATCCTTCTAGAGTTTCTTTATATATTTTTTTCAATCAATATCTATGTAGATTTTAATTTCCTTCCTATTTACACAAAAGAAAATATTAAGCCCCTATTCTGCATATTGCAGTATTTAATATATCTTGGAGCTGTTTCCCTATCAGTATACAAAGAGTATCCTCCTTTTTTTAGAATTCCATACATCATTATAAGTTATCATCATTTATTTATCTAGTATTTTATTGGTGCATTTTAAAGTTTTTCCTTACTACTTTGCCAACACAAACCATTTTTGCAATGAATATACAAAAATCCCATTGCAAGCTGCATATATATCTGTAAGATAAATTCCCATATATTGACTTTCTAGGTCAAGAATATGTAGCTGTTATTTTGATAAATACAGTTTTTTTTTTCCATCAGGGCTGAATTTTTCTTCTACTAGCGGAGTATGAATGTGCCTGATTCACCATAGCCTCTCCAAACATAATGTAATATTAAACTGTTTTCTTTTTGCCTGTTTGATACAGTTGTGAATTTTTTCTTGATACTTTTCATTATGTATTGAATGTTGCCAAGGGGAAGTTTGGTTTTTACAATTTTTGTTATTGCTCTTTGATAATGTATTCAATGTTATCAATCATTCAATCATTCCCTTACTCTTTCTGGATTATGAGTCAAATTGGAAAGACTTTCCCTACCACACAATTATAATGAAATCTCCCACAGTATCTTCCAGAACATTCATGCTTTTTTCACATATAAATCTTTAATCCATTTGGAAATAATTTTGGTGCACAGAGTGAAGTATAGCTCCCAGTCTTCTTTTATCTTCCTTGGCATAGGCAGGCACCAGGAATCGAACCTGGGTCCGTGGCACAGCAGGTAAAAATTCTGCTACAGCACCGCCCCCAGTTTTCTTTTAAACACATGGATATTCAAACTCATTTACTAAAGGGTTCATAATTTGCTCACTGTTTTGAGATAGCACTTTTTATTCTACACTAAATTACCTTGCATATTTTGATTTATTTATGAATTTTTAATTATATTGCATCGGTTTGTTTGCTTATCTTTCCAAAATAATAAATTTCCTACTTACCAGGCTGATGATTTTCTTATTAAAATCCAAAGGAAGGCCCTGAGGCAAATTGTTCCACTGGACTTAATTTTAGCTATTGAGAAATGACTGGTAACATGAAAGCATAAGAAGGCTGGGAGAAAGATAGGCACAGGGAAAGTTTCTCTCTTTTTTTTTTTTTTTGCCAAAAATATCATTCCAACCAACCTCACCACAATTCTTGAAATTATCAAGCAATGTATTCCTAAAAGTTAGTGTTGACAAATCCTTTTCAAATGTAAATATCAACTGCCTAAAACACTTCTTAACAAAACAAAACTCAGCAAGAGCTCAACCCTTAGTTTCAGAAGTCAGATCCCAATTAGATTACATCGCATTAGAGGCAATGGAAAATAATCAAGGAAGAATCCCATTTTAAAAGAGATTATGCCTCTCTGTTCTCTCCTTTTATTTCCATAAAACCATACTAACAATCCCATAGTCAGCTCCCTGCTGAGTACTGTGACAGGAGCGTGGTAGAAGCTTAATATATGTTTCTAAAATGAGGAATTTTTATTCAGTTTAGGGCTTACTATATGCTATTAAGAGAAAGTTTGGAGACTGTTATGCTAGAAACTCCCCTTAATCATCTTTGTATGTTAGAGATGCAACCTAAATGTCATTCCAAAACCTCATAAAGCATTCCCTAGGGCAGGGACATAAACATAGGCGCATTTGAGGCAAACCATAAATTTTTTTATTGCAGTTGTCACAATGACTTTTAAGTACGCTGGGGGATACCTGAACAGCCCACTTGGCTGATGCCTGATGGACCTGAAAGGCAAAGCTACCTGCTCTTGAACCAAAGTTCAGTTCTCATTTTTTGGGGACATTACAGGCACCTAAATCTTTAAGAGAAATCCTGAAAGGCGTCCTTATTCAAAACAGGTTTTTTTCTCTTCTCCCGCCTTGCTATTTATTATATTTTAACATAACTTTCAGCATACTTTTTTGAGGTATAATTTATATAGAATAAACATAGATATATTCTGTTCTAAATTAACTGCATTGATATGTAATTTATGTAAAATAGAGCACACCCCTTTTAATAGCACCTTTTAATGAATTTTGACTAATGTATTCACACATCAGATCCCAAATCCCACAAAACCAAGAAAGAGAACATTTCTCTCCTTTTCGGTTAATTGTGCACTGCCCCTCTAGGCCCTTGGCTCCAGAAAACCACTAATCTGCTTTCTTTTAAATCAAGCTTGCTTTTTTAGAATTACATATTAATGGAATCATAGAGTATGCAGTCTTCTGTGTCAGCAAAACGTATTTGAGATTCGTCTGTGCAGCTCACTGTCAATTCATACATCTTTTATGAGGTTATATCTCTTGCCCATTTAAATGGGGTTTTCAGTCTTATTTTGTGGCAGGTTTTATATATTCTAGATTGCTGTCCTTCATCAGATTTTTTATATTAGAAAATTTCCTCTATTCTGTACTGAGCCTTTTCACTTTCTTCATGTGAAAACCAGAAATTTTTATGTTTCATGAAGCCCAATTTATCATTTTTCTCCTTTTTTATATTCCAACTGAGGTATCTCTGCCTATCCAAAATTTGGAAAAATTTTCTCTTATGTTTCTATTAGAAGTGTTATAGGATAGATTTTAGGGTTAGGTTTATGATCCATTTGGAGTTAATTTTTGTGTATGATGTGAGAAAAAGGTTGTGGTTAAAATGTTTTTCCCCCAACTGATATCCAGTTGTCTGACACCATTTGTTGAAAAGACTTCAGTTTCCTCGTGAATTAGTTGGACACTTTTGTTGGAAATCAATTGAGCAGATATGTATAGTTCACTTCCTGGATCTGTTCTGTTGCATTGACCTAAGTGTCCCTTCTTATGCCATTACCTAACTGCCTTTGTTATGTAGGATGTTAGTAAATCTTGACATAAGGTAGTATAAATCCTCTAAATTTGTTTTACTTTTGTAAATTGCTTTGGCTATTTTACTTACACTCTATCTGCATATCCTTTCAAAAATGAATCTTTCAACATCTGTAAGTTGTGATTTTGACTGGAATCACGTTGAAACTATAGGTCAGTATAGGGACAATTAATATCCTAACATTTTCCAAACTTGGATTATGCTATGTATCTTCATTTATTTAGGTCTTCTTTAATTTCTCTCAATACGAATTTGTAGTTTTCAGTGTAAAGAACTTAGACATATTTTCATAAATTCCACTCTTCCCCCACCCCCAAGTTTTTGATGTTGAAAGTCGCTTTACTTTTACTCTTGTTGGTTTCACTTTTGAAAAAAATGACTGGCTACTATTCCGAAATACATGGGATTGTTGAAAACTGACCTGGTAGCTTTTTACCTTACTAAATTAGCTTATTATTTCTAGTAGCAATTTATGAAGTCCTTAGAATGGTCTACATACCCACACTTCTATAAATAAAAATAGTTTTACTTCTTTCTTTCCTGTCTATATCCCCATGATTACTTTTTCTTACTTTTTTAATAATGATTAGGATCTCAAATGTTATGCAGTTGTGATGAAAAGGAACACCCTTGGCTTGTTCATGACACTATCTTCTAATATAAACATAAGGTTTTTCTTCTTTTTCTCTGTTAATATGGTGAATTACTCTCATTTATTTTTCTAAACCTCATTTGGTCTTGTATTATCTCCTTATGTGTTGCTGGATTTGGTGTTATAAAGTATCATTGCCTCAAAGTTTAGTATGCTATCAATCTGGAGTTTTCCTTACAGCTATTATAATGGTTCACTTTGATTAGTGGAGCACCTTTCATCCCAGAAAGTTCTCTCATGCTCATGGTAAACCACTATTCTGATTACAATTACCACAACTTAGTTTTGCCTATTCTAGAACTTTAGGTAACTGGAATCACAATGAGTTCTTATATCTCTGTTTTTTTTTCCCCTCAACCTGATTTTGTGTGATCCATCCATGTTTTTCTAGGTAACAGCAGTCTAGAAAGAATAATGACCTAAGCACAACATTGTCATGGATAATGTATTTATCACAAATTCCATGACATAGTTGCCAGATCATTTTGGGAAATGTGTTTTCTCCAAACATTTAATTAAGGAATAATTTAGAAAGTATTTGAAACTCCAGAAATGGCATCTATCATAGGAGATATTTATAATCTAAATATAAAAACCTTCTTAGTTCATGAAAAGGCAATTGTGCACCTTTCACATAATTTTTATGTATTGTTCTAAAATTAATTATTAGGGCAAAAGAAAATTTGCAGTGATGGAAATGCATATTATTCATTTGTGCACCACTTTAAATACTAATGACTGAACAATATTTGTATATGTTAGGTGAGAGGGTTGAAGTAAGGATGTTGATGATAATGTAATAATAAAACCACTACTTATTACATAGCCTATATAATACTTAATTCTGTCACCTAAAAGGAACACAAAGTTAATATAATGTGTTCCAAGAAAATTGTATGAAATAATATGATATCATAAAAAAATATTGATGAGCTAAGGCAAGGATTAGCAAACAGTTCTTTATAGTTTCTGTGCACAGTCAGCCTGTTTCGTTATTGACCACCAGAAAGATGTCCTTGTTGAAAAGGCTGATCGAGCACTTTTTATCTCCTGAATGACTTTAAAGAGGCAGAGGAGGAATAGGTGGAGGTAAGGACCATCATTTGTTGGCAAAGCAGAGTACACAGAAATAAGGTAAGTTGAGGGGTTATACGATAAACACTATTAAAGACAGTTTATCAGGATGTTAATTGGAGAGAGAAGAAAATAAATTGCTAGCATAGAAAAAGAGGATTGGAGGAGGAAATCAAAAAGGGAAGCAAGGAACAAATAAAGTGCGGAACAGGGAGATAGGAAAATGTTATCCTACTAACCTGATGATGGAGAAATATAAATTCAGAAATGCCTGCAGAAGCTCATGAAACTAATGGTTTTTAATATGAGCTTTCATGGTTCGTTTAAATACATAATATAAAGAGCATTGCATAGAAGTTGAGAGGTCTACTAGTTTAACAAAATGAAATTAATTTGGGGATGCATGTTCTGAAAATATTTTATTAAATCATAGTCATTTTAAAATTGCATGCACAGTAATGTGGATTGTCCTTAACATTGGTTGTCATTTTCCAGTTAACAGATCTCTGCCATTGTTTCGTGAAATTAACACTGCAGATATATAAATGACATTTTCCCCCAAGGTATGGTTGGATAACCTTTAAAGAAATGATCTGGAAATCACCATTACTTTGAGTGAACCAAAGCGTCAAGTCAATATCTAGACATGAAGATGCATCTTCATTCAGTAAAGAAATTACCACAACAAAGCACCAAGAAATCACAGCTCATCGTTGATGGGCTTTAGAATGCAGTTACATTCTCTAGTTACTTTTTAGCCGAAAGTGGAGAACATTTTTTTCTCACTTTTCTTGAAGACTATTATAAATTAACCTTCAGCAGTTACCTAAACAACCATACTACATATTTCAATCTCAACTTCTCCACTGAACCTTTTCAGTTTCTGTGATACGACAAAACAAAACATTATATTATGGCACTAACTTTGTTTCAAAATGTACCTTAGAAAATCTAATGTAATAACAGATGTGTTTGATATTTATTAATTGCTTTATCCCTCAAATACCTTTATTTCTGAAACAGAATATTAAATATATTTTTCCTGATGTTTGTTTTGGGAATATTCCCAAAGATATACAGATAAATGTACTGATGACCCAGTTTTGGAAAGAAAAAAGGAAGAAAGAAATTGGGACACAGGATGGAACAGCATGAGTAAGTTGTCGAGCTCATGGGCACTTACTGGGTGTGTTACTCTGGACAACTCTGTGCTTCAGCTTCCCATTGTATAAATGGGAATATATTCGTACCTAACTCAGAGTTATTTTGAGGATTTTAAAATGTCATATAAATGCAAAAAGTAGTGCCTGCCTCATAAGCGTCAGAAATATGTCTTTTTGATCATTGCCTACAGTAAAGCAAGGATTCCTGCCTAGAATATAACTATGCATGACAAAAAACAGATTAGATTAATTCATAATTTAGATATCTACAATATATTATTAACAAAATGTAATGTTGCTTCTTAATTTATGAAAATAATCCAGAAAACATGTCTGCATGAAAATACTTACTCCAGTCCTGCAATCATGGTCAGTGCTGCCCAATAGAAATTTATAAGAAATGACCCCTCCATAAGACCTTCCTAGATTTTCTCCCAGATTTTAATTTAGCTTCATAAAAACTATATATATATTTTTCTTTTTGAATAACTGGTGTCATACTGTACACATAATGACAGGACTAGAGAATTTCAGAAGTGTGTATTTATTATCAAACAATACATTTTGGGGTCACTGGGACCATCTTACAATGAAGTCAAATTTGTTTTGTTTTTCAAAAAATATATTACCAAAATATATAGTACTTCTTTATGTTAAATGTTCTTTAACATTTTAAACTACTAGGAAATCAATGTATTTACTTGAACGGAATCAAACTTTGGTTGGAATTATCTACCAATATCATTTTTATAGGCCTTTTATCTATTTCCCTACATCCAATGATAATGGGAGTCATATATCATATTAGCTGTGTATATTCGGGAAAATTGCTTAATCTCTCTTTGTGTTCCTTCACTTGAAAAAAAATCAAGGGATTTTTCTCTGCTTAAATCATAGAATATTTTCCAGAATCAGACAAGTTTTAGGAAGGTAAATTGTACCCTGCCATGCCTCCTTCCCATTTGGACTTTAAACTTTTTTTTTTTTGATGTAAACAATTGGAATTTATTGGCTCATTTTTTTCCTATTATTAATTATCATACAAACATTTCATATATGGTATACAATCAGTGGCTCACAATATCATTGCATAGTTGTGTATTCATCACCATGATCATTTTTATAGAACATTTGCATCTCTCCAGAAAAAGAAATAAAACAGAAAAAAGAAAAAAATTCAAACATAACATACACCTTACCCCTCCCTCTCATTGACCACTAGTATTTCCATGTACCAATTTATTTTAACTTTTGTCACCTCTTTTATTTGTTTATTTTTTTATCCATGTTTTTTACTCATGTGTCCATACCCTAGATAAGAGGAGTATCAGACACAAGGTTTTCACAATCATACAGTGACACTGTAAAAGCTGTGTCATTACATAATCATCTTCAAGAATCAAGACTACTGGAACACAGCTCAACAGTTTCAGATACTTCCCTCCAGCAACTCCAATACACTATATACTAAAAAGGAATATCAATATAATCCATAAAAATAACCTCCAGGATAACCTCTCGACTCTATTTGAAATCTCTCAGCCACTGAAATTTTATTTTGTTTCATTTCTCTCTTCCCACTTTTGGTCAAGAAGTCTTTCTCAATCCCTTGTTGCCAGGTCCCAGCTCATCCTGGGATTTCTTGTCCACATTGCCAGGGAGATTTACACCCCTGGGAGTCATGTCCCATGTAGGGGTAGGAAGGGCAGTGAGATCACTAGCTGCTTCAGCTGAGAGAGAGAGGCCATATCTGAGCAAGGAAAAAGGTTCCCTGGGGGTGACTCTTAGGCCTAATTTCAAGTAGGCTTAGCCTATCCTTTGCAGGAATGTTTCAAAGGGGTGAACCCCAAGATCGAGGGCTTGGCCTATCGATTTGGTTGTCTCCACTGCTTGTGAGAATATCAGAAATTCTCCGAATGGGAAGTTGAATATTTCATCCTTTCTCCCCAGTGCTCCAAGAGGACCTTGAAAATACTTCTTTATTCACTGCACAAATTACTCTGGGATATATCTGGGCATCATACTAACCTGGACAGACCAACAAAGTCTCATGCCCTACTCATGATTCCATGGCCTTATGGTGTTCAACTAAACTGACCATATGAGTTAAATTAGGAAATGCACTACCCAAAATATAGATTTTACACCAAATAAACATCTCTCCCTTTGGTCTCACACAGAAAGAAGCTGAGGTTTTAAAACATGGATGATAACATCCTTTACCTTGTATTCTGATTTACCTTAGTCCTATCCAGATTAGCTTCATTCATATCTCTATTCAAAGTCTGATCTCTTTCAACTTTTTAAACAGTTCCTTTATGGGGTATTACTGACTTTCATAGCTTCAGTTCTCTAACTCTGAGTCTCAGCTGTCACATAAATACCCAAAGTTTCTGGGAATGACCAGGTTATAAACAAATAACTCAGTATCTCAGAATTTAGAAATAACAGTTACAATCGTGAATGTATGTGACTGCTGTTAAGAGCTTATGATAGATAACCCTTTGCAATAGGCCCCAACCTGATAATCCGTACTTTAGACTCCAGTTCACCAAGTTTTTATATTATAGTTAGTCCATATGAGTTAGGCATGATGATAATTGTCTTTTTGTTTCTGACATTTTATTCAACACACAGTCATTCACCTAGTTGCATGTCTCACAACTTCATTCCTTCTTGAGGCTGCTCAGTAGTCTGTTGTATGTATACACCATATTTACCCCTTCCATTCCTCAGTCGTTGTACCCTTAGGCCACCGCCATCCATTGTGGATTGTGAATACTGCCACCATAAACACCAATGTGCAAATGTCCATTTGTGTCCCCACATTCAATTCCTCCCAGTATATACTGAGCAACGGGGTTTCAGGATCATATGGCAACCCTAACTACCACACTACTTCCAAGGCGCTCCACCTCTCAGTTTCCCTACTGATAGTGAATAGTACATCTCTTTCTCTGCATTTTCTCTAGCACTTATTTCTCTCTTTTCATTTTTAAACAGTTTTATTCACATATCATACAATCCAACCTAAGTGTATAGACATGCCTTTGCCACAATAATCTATCTGAAGACATTTCCTTTTCTTCCACAAAGAATCTATACCCTTTCCCATCACCCCCCATGATTCACATTTAGTTTTGGCATAATGCCTTTGTTACATTTGGTGGAAGCAGATTACAATGTTACTGTTCATTATAGACCCTAGCTTGCATTGATTATATATTTTCCCATATATCATCTATTTTCAACTCTGCAATATGGACATTTGTTATCCCTCATGCAAAAATGTTTTCTTATTTGTACATTTAAACACCATCATTGTTCACTCAAAGCTCTAAATTATGCTGTCTCAGTCTTTAAGCACTTTCTTTACTTCTAGTTTCATATGTGCCCCCAGCCCTTCTCCCACTTTCATACGCTAATTCAGCTTCACTCAATACTTATATTATTGTGTTACCATCAGGTAGTATTGTGCTACCCATTCTTGAATTTTACAGTCTTAAAATTCAGTCCTGTTGCACAATTTGTATTCCTTCTGAACCAATTGTGCAATCTCTACCCTATTTCTATCTCCTCATAACCTGTGTTCTTAACTTCAAGTCTCCAAGTTTGCTCAATGTTAGTTCATATTAGTAATTTATGCTGTATTTATCCTTTTGTTTCTAATTTCACTCAGTATAATGTTCTCTAAGTTCATCCACATTGTTACATGCTTCATGACTTTATTCCATCTTACAGCTGTGCAATATTCCATTGTATGTATATACCACAGCTTGTTTAGACACTCATCCATTGATGGACATTTGGGCTGTTTCCATCTCTTGGCAATTGTAAATAATGCTGCTATAAACATTGGCATGCAAATGTCCATTTGTATCCCTGTTCTCAGGTCCTCTGAATACCTAGTAATGGGATTGCTGGATTATATGGCAATTCTATACTTAGCTTCCTGAGGAACTGCCAAACTGCCTTCCAGGGCAGTTGTACCATTTTACATTCCCACAGCGGATAAGCGTACCTCTTTCTCCACATCCTCTCCAGCACTTTTCATTTTCTGTTTTTTTGATGATGCCCATTCTAGTAGGTATCAGATGATATCTCATTGTGGTTTTGATTTGCATTTCCCTAATGGCCAGTGAAGTAGAACGTCTTTTCATGTGCCTTGGCCATTTGTATTTTGTTTTCTGATAAGTGTCTGTTCATGTCTTTTGCTCATTTTTAATTGGGTTGTTTGCCGTTTTGTTGTTGAGTTGAATAATCTCTTTATAAATTCTGGATACTAAACCCTTATCTGATATGTCATTTCCAAATATTGTCTCCTATTGTGTAGGTTTCCTTTTTACTTTCTTGACAAAGTTCTTTGAGGCACAAAGGTGTTTAATTCTGAGGAGTTCTCATTTATCTATTCATTTCTTCAATGCTCATGCTTTGGGTGTAAGGTCTAGGAAACCTCCTCCTATAAGTTTTATAAGATATTTCCATACATTTTCTTCTAAAAGTTTGATGGTCTTAGCTCTAGCATTTGGGCTTTGATAGATTTTTCAGTTAATTTTTATATAGGGTATGAGATATGATCCTCTTTTTCTTTGACATCTGTCAAACTGATTAGTAAGTGCCTTAAACTTTATCTATTTGGATCTATTCTGTTTAGGATATGCTGCATTCTTGGATCTATAATTTTGTGTCTTTCATATGGATACATACACACACACACACACACACACACACACACATGTGTATATATATATAGGCTTGGGCAGGCTCCCAAGTAATCTAACCCAGGTTTCTGGCATGGCAGGCGAGAATTCTGCCACTGAGCCACTGTTGCCTATGCTGTGTCTTTCATATGAGATGGGAAATTTTCAGTGATACTTTCCTCCATTAGTCTTTCTCCTCCTTTTCCCTTCTCTTCTCCTGTGACACCCACAACACATATATTAGTGTGCTTCATGTTGTTGTTTAATTCCCTGAGGCCCCGCTCATGTTTTTTCCCATTCTTTTCCCTATATTTTCTTTTCTGGTTGGATTTCAGATGTCCAGTCCTCTAATTCACTAATTCTTTCTTCTGCCTCTTCAAATCTATTGTTGTAGGTTTCCATTGTTTTTTCATCTCTTCTATTGTGCCTTTCATTCCCATAAGTTCTGTGATTTGTCTTTCAAACTTTTGATTTCTTCATTTTGTTCACCCAATGTCTCCTTTATATCATTTTTTAGCTCTTTGATTTGATTTTTCATGAGATTTTCCACATCCAAACATCCTGATTAGTTGTTTCAATGCTTGTATCTCATTTGAATTGTTGGTTTGTTCTTTCGACTGGGCCATATCTTCAAATTTCCTAGTATGACTTGTTTTTTTGTTGGCAGCTATCCATTTGATTTCCTTAATTAGTTAATTCTGGAGGTTGTTTCAACTCTTTTACCTAGGAATTTCTTACTGGATAGCTCTGTTCTCTATCTATTCTTTTAACATTCATTTTAACTTGTTCTAGACCTCTATCATAGGTTCTGTTTAACTGATCAGAATTTTTCAGTTCTTATTTTTCTTTTTCTTGCCCTGCCTATATGGAGCCTTTTCTTTTTCTGAGGAGGGCCTCCTCAGATACTATAGACCCCAGTCAGTTTTTTCCACAGTAGACTGGCCCATGTCACAGGAGGAAAGAGTTGCTAGCAACAGTTTTCCCTGTGGTTGAGACCTAGCAGGTTGTTAGACATTCCTAAGAAGCCTCTAGACTCTGTGCTTTTCCTACCCTGCCCAGCATGTGATGCTTTTCTGGCTATTGCTTCTCACCAGTGTAAGGTGATATGGTGCCTTTAATTTCAGCAGACTCTCCCTGCTTGGGACATGGTTGAGATAGAAGTGAGGTTGTAGGTTGGCACTGTTTCAGTTTTCCAGTTTCTGGGGCCTGAATTACTTGAAGAAGAGATTCTACTTGAGCTGAGCTCCATCTTTCTCATGGGGAAGATACAACCTTGAAGGAATTAATTTCTTTCACCTGACTAGTTACCTTGTCTCTCAGACAAGCTTAATTCCACCCTAACCTGGGGCAGTGCTAGAGCCTGAGAAGGCTTCCAGTTCTATCTGGTGAACTGTTAAAAAGGGTGGAAAAAAGCAAATTAAAAAAAATAGCCTATTCAGAACAGGAACCCAGCTCCTCAGGCTTGTCAATCAAGAGCTTACATTGGTCATGGCTCTATGTATCTCCAAGCTCTATGTGCCCCTTTTTATTGGGGTCCAGCCCTTTTTACAGTTTTTTGTGCTGTAAGACTCTTAAAGCCTCTTTTCATTTGTTTGTATTCCATCAGCCCCACCCCCTTTCTGCTGGGGCAAAAACTCCTAGTACCTTTAGTGCTTATTCCAGTTTATCTTTACTAGAGCCTATTTTCAGCAGTCAGAATTTGATAATTAATTCCATAAGTGGAGCTTCATTGAGCTAAGCCCTTGTGCTAGTAAAGTCTGTTTCCTTTCCCCTCAGAGAACCACCCTGATATTCCTGTGGGGGAGGGGTGCTGGCCTTCATGGCTTGGGAGACTTACAGTTCTGTGTGTTTTCTCAGCAGGCCCACCTGGGCCAGACTGTTGTTGTACACCGTGTGTCCAGTTATGGATGTAGCCCCAGCAGTTGTTCTGTACTGTTCTGGGCTATTTGCTAGCTGTCCTAGAGGATAAACTAAATTCCATGCCTCACTAAGCTGCCATGTTGCCCTACCCTCTCAGACCTTAAACTGTTAACATCACTGATTTATTTTATAAATATTTAGTGAGTATATAAGGTGTGCCAGACTTTGAGCATGACTACGGGGATATAGATATAAAAGCATAATTACAAAGTGTGAAAATTTAGTGGAGAAAAAAGCAAATTTAACAAATATGAATATTTGAAAATAGGAGACTATTCTAGATTTTGGTTATCAGAAAGTTTTCATGAGGGGAGAATGTGGGAATATGGCAGTCTAGTGAGCTCAAGGACTCAGTCCTTCCACATACACACAAAAAATAATAAGAAGAATAAAACAACTATTAAACAAGCTGGAACTATCGGAAACAACCATTTTGGAAATTTCAGGGGACAGAAGACCACTGCGCAGCATCCAAGGAAGAGTGGGAGGAAGAGGCTGATAAATTCTGGGAAGTTTGCAAAATATCATTCTACTAAGATGTGCAGTTCAGATTGGTGAAGTCAAAAAATTTTAGCTAAAAAGACCAGAAACAATTTTTGGTTGCAAACTAAAAAATTATTATGTTGGCTATGGCTATTGTAGTGACACTGGGTATGGGAAAGAGGTGATTTGATAGGTTTAATGAGAAGGAATTACCATGCCTTATTAAGCAACTAGATGTCAGGAATGAGAGTAGGTAATTGGTGAAATAAGGAAAAACTTCAAGATTTCTAGCTTGAATGGACAATGGAGACAGTCATCAAAGAAAGTTCATGAGATGAAAGTTGGGCCTGTCAAAAATGAAGTGGTTATAGGGCTAAAAGCAGTGAAAAGGTCAAGTAGTTAGTTAACTATCCAGGATTATGTATCAGGGATAAAGTTGTGTATGGAGATGTGTATTTAGAAATTGTCCATAAATAGATTGTAGTTGAAAAGAAATGTTTCTTAAAGGGAAGTATAAACCACAAGAAGTAATAAAAGACTGGAAGATGAAGTCTGTGAAACAAGAGAAAAAGAGTCCATAAAGGAATGTTGGGTAGGAGAGATGGAAGAAGGTTTCACAGAGGAATATGCTGATAAAATGTCAAATGCTGAAGAATGGTGTTCTGGAAAACAGATTTGGAAGAATGCAATGATCCACCTTGCAGTGACAAAAAGAGTAAATTAGGGATGTAATATCTGAAAGGCAACTAGAGTTGATTATTTCCAGAAGCTATCCTGAGTCTGTTTCTTTAGTTAAACACAATGTTTAAGCTCGATTATCTTAAAGGGCTGTAGAAGCTCTAAAATCCCAGGTAAAATGTTCTAAGTAGAGCTGTTGTATCACTTCTCTATAGCTATAGATTTGAACTGGGAATACCTAGATGGTGTGATCCAATATGAACGGTGTCCTTTTCTAATTCTGTAATCAGCATACCCATTAATGATGCCGCTCACCATAATCAAGGAAGTTATTTGTATCCTATTGGTTTTAATTTTATTCCAGAATGTGTAAGAATAAAAAGGTTAAATTATTTACCAACAAAAATGCAAGGTTTTCCTTTCTCCTTCTAAGTCACAATCACACTACTGAGCTCCTTCCAATTAATTTCTGTGTTGAAAATATAAATAAAATACAGTCTAAACTCCAGCTTTCTTTGTTCATAATTTTTTTCATTTATCTTTAAAATAACATATAGGGATTCTAAATTTCCTGAATTTTTGCTAAAAATTGTTATAAAGTGTGCAAATCACATGGCAAATAGGTTGATCTGGCCCAACTGAAGATTCTTGTTCCCTGGATACCCTTTGGCATGTTGGTTTGGCATGTCAGTTCCTTCAGTGATCATGAAGGAACAGTTAGTGCCAACTAAAATTAATGACAAGGGAATATTGGCTTTTGGAACTACATGTTTCAAATTTCCTTATTGTGCTGGTGTGAAAGGATGCATGTACCCTAGAAAAGCCATGTTTTAATCCTAATCCCATTTTGTAAAGGCAGGCGTTTCTTCTAATCCCTATTCAGTACTGTATCCTTGTAACTGCTATTAGATCATCTCCCTGGAGATGTGATTTAATCAAGAGTGGTTGTTAAACTGGATTAGGTGATGGTATGTCTCTACCCATTTAGGTGGGTCTTGATTAGTTTCTGAAGTCCTATAAAAGAGGAAACATTTTGGAGAATGGGAGAGATTCAGAAAGAGCAGAGAAGAATGACATGGCCATGAGAAGCAGCGAGAACCAGCCAACAGCCTTTGGAGATGAAGAAGAAAAATGCCTCCCGGACAGCTTCATGAAACAGGAAGCCAGGAGAGAAAGCTAGCAGATGACACTGTGTTCGCCATGTGCCCTTCCAGCTGAGAGAGAAACCCTGAACTTCATCGGCCCTCTTGAACCAAGGTTATCTTTCCCTGGATACCTTTGATTGGACATTTTTATAGACTTGTTTTAATTGGACATTTTCTCAGCCTTAGAACAATAAACTAGAACTTATTAAATTCCCCCTTTTAAAAGCCATTCTGATTCTGATATGTTGCATTCCAGCAGCTAGCAAACTAGAACACTTATGCTGCTTTAAATATGCTGTTTTCTTTAATCCTTCTCTCCTCTTTCTTCTTTCCTCTCTCTCTCTCTCTCTCTCTCTCTCTCTCTCTCTCTCTCTCCCACTTCACACATGTACACATATGTACAGGCACATTATGTCCCAGGCACAGTCCTAGGCACTGGATTGCAGTAAAGAAACCAAATAAAAGTCCCGCTCCAATTGAGTTTCTGACTGTCTTACCCACCTCAGGCCTCATTTCCCACTGCATAACATCCCAATCTTCTCAATAGATACAGTAAATGAAACAAATGTATAATTTCCTAGTATGCATGCCTATCAGGTAGTTATGTTCATACTCAGCATTCTCATATGTGTTTCAGGTAGACTTTGTTTCACGATGCACTCAATGTATACCTTGTACTGAAGCTTGGCAGATTATTTTCAATTTGGTCCTTATAATTTACCTTATAATTTATTCCAGTTTTTTCAAGATTCTAAAAATAGGTCTGCTGTCAGTCTTTACTTTCTGTACTTTTGAATTTTTTTCTCCTACCCTATCTTCAGCGGAATTTCAATGAGAATTTTAGAGATAATGCATGTGGCACTGCTCAGCAGACATCAAGCAGATACTATTTTGAATCAGAGGTATCTGTCACTTTTGGATACAAACCTTAGCATGTAATAAACTTGACCACTCATTTTACTTTGTTTTCTTCCTATAGCACCTTTTATTTTGCTTTTTTGATGTTCTGAAGAAATTTTAATCAGTTTGTTTTACACAACATGCTCTAACATCTAGTGAATTTTAACTTTAATATGTACTTAAAATATACTTTCCAAAATAGGACTTTTCTTATGGTACCTTAGAATATCTACCATATTATATTTACATCATTAAATTTACAACTCAATTACAAAAAAAGTACCTAACCTCCAAAATATGTTTTCCTGACTTTTCTTTTTATTGACTCCAAATACATTAAAACATGTGAATTATGTTTATTGTTGGTATAATTAAGAAAAGTATACAAATTTACTTGAGGCCTATAACCCAAAGTCTCATTCCAAAGGAAATGGGAACCAGGATAAATCAGACCAATACAGCATACTCACACACTATATATCTAAGACTCACTTTGCAATAATAAACAGAAGATCCAAAAAAACAACAAAAACAGAACTTCAAAACTTTTTGACCTCAGATGCTAAAACTTGAGACAGAATATTTTATATAAAAATAAAATAATAACTTGTAAAGTGAAAATTCTGAATTATCTGCAGGATAATAAAGTCCCCTAAGGGTTACTCAGATGTTCAAAGGACAACTTTCACTCTTTTCTCTTGTCCGATAAAAGTGGAGGATTGCTGCTATCCTAAGAGAAAGATAACCAAAACATTTGTGGTGTGTGTGCATGTTTTTATATGGAGAAATTTGAAATGCTAAAATCATTTGTGCTTGGGTACTATAATGTAGTTATACTATTGATGTTTTACTTCTATTAAACAAGTGGAATTTCAAAAATCCTCTAAATTGTCTACCTAAATATCTTTTAGATGCTATGGAGAAAAACAGGCATGAGGAGAACATATCAAGAATTCTATTTTGGTAGCATTATATATTCAAGAGAACACATCATGTAAGCAGTGGGAAATACAAGTCTGGAATCCTATGGTGAAACTCAGGTTGAAAATACAAATTTAGGAATTATTGGTGTATGTGTACTATTTAAGACTAATAGGCTGGAATAGACCACTTAGGAGAAGGTAAAGATAAAAAAAAAGTGTGAATTCACTTGGGGTTGAACTAGTTTTTACATAATTTGTTTTCTCCTAAAACCCCACTAAAAAAGAGTAATGTAATTAAAGCTGAGAATCCCTACAAGGACAAAGCTATTGGAAGGTAAAACTTTAATGAGCAAAAGCTATCAGTGGCTTTTGAAAGATGGAGGAGATAGAAGGGCTGGAAAACTGAATACCAAATGTCTGCAAGGTGAGGACACTGAGAATCATTTGCTCCTCTGCAAAATTCTAGAATGGATTAAATAGTGGAGAAGCTTTTACCATAAAATGTGCAAACGAGGCAGGATGCTTAAAACAGGAAAGTTGTAGAATACTCATAGACAAGAGCAGTTAGATCCCCTCGCCCATACTGTTCTGGAAAAATTTAACCCAAGGACTTCCAATATCAGGGAGAGTTAAAGAGTAGTTTGGTTAATAACATGCTATCTTACATTTCAGAGTTGAAAAACTAGAGACTATCTTTCCTGTACTCCTTTCAGCTGGGGTTTTGAATTAGTTTCAATGTAAGGGCCAAACACACATCTTCTCACATCTTTGATGGTCAGTAAAGGCAATGAGGTAGAGGGAGTTTTCTGAGAAAGTGTTTGCAAGTTTCCATGTCCAGTCACTAGTTTTATAAGTGTAAGAGGCAAGGGGCCATTCAATTTTGCTATGCTTATTTAGCAGGTAAGATTGGCTCTAAAGTAAACTGTGGAGAGGTGGCCCCCTAATTCCTGATTTTTTTATAAAGTAATATATTATTTGAATGAAGTATTTCTTGCTCTTTTTTTCCTGGTCACAGAATTGAAGGTATGAGGAGTTTTTTCCCACCCCTGTGGGACTAACAGATCCAGTGGTAGTTTGTATATTCCTCACTTTTGTCAGTGGCAAATTCTGGAGTGCTTTTCTGGGAATAATTTGGGGAGATGTACCTAGAACATACTCTCCAACATTCCCAATGCCTTTTTCTAAGCATACAAGTTTCTACATAAAAGCACTTTCGGCTTAAAATGGCCAATTTCCCTAATAGATGCATGCAATAGGCAGAAATATGCCATGCTGGAAAAAGGAGATTTAGAAAAATCTACCTACAGAGGAGGGATTCCAACCCCCTTGCTCCATTTCTTTCTAATAATGATGGCAACTCATAACCACCACCCCCATATACACAGACATGCACCTACAAATGCACAGGTAACACACACATACCTAGAATAACACACGTTTGTCCTTTGACAGATTATCTTACAGAGAAATTTAGCAGTTCACAAGAACTTGCATAGAACATTCCATTTATGAACAGATGAAGATACCAAATATTTTAGCAGGTCTTCTGCATGTAAGACAGGTAAAAGAAAGGAAGGAAAGAAAGGAAGGAAGGAAGGGAGGGAGGGTGGGAGGAGTGTAACTCAGAGGAAATTTTACAAAACTATGATTTAAAGCTTCAGAGAAGAGCAGAGGGCCTAGACTACCCTAAGCATACCAATATACAATGTTGATTATCAGACGTAGCAGCTTTCAAATGATACTGAAGAAATGGTCACTTACAAATGAGGAACTTTAAGAGAGCCTAATGTTGTAAAAGTTGTAGCAGAGATTGCTCAGTGTCACCAAAACACACTTTGTCTTTCCTCTGGGCACACAGCAAGACCCTGTTCCCCAGCCTCCCTTGCAGTTAGCTGTGACGGTTACAGACAGTGTGACAAACTGAATTACATTCCACCTCAAAAGACATGTTCTTGGTCTCCTGTTGGTAGGAGCTTCTTGGTAAATTGGGTCAGTTGAAGATGTTATTGGTTAAGCTGCGATCAGTTGAATCAGGGTGGGTCTTAATAAGTATTACTGGAAGTTAAATAAAGAGAAGAACCAGAAGCCAGGAGTCAGAGAAGACCACACAGGAAGAAGATAAAAATCAGCAGAAACTGGAAGGGTAGATACAAGGAGATAAGAGATCCCCATGTCAAAGGAAGCAGAGATGCAAGCCAAGGAATCCCAAGGATGGCAACAAGCCAGTACCACAACACTACAGGCTGCGAGGGGAAAGAACAGCCTTGATGACACCTTGCATTTGAACTTCTAAATCTGTGAGCTGATAAATTGCTGATGTTGAAACCATCCCAATGCATGGTGCTTGACATAGCAGCCAGGCAAACTGAAAGAAATACAGTGAAATGTGGGCTGTGAAACAACCTACTAGAAAAACCTTTCATGCCATCCTCCATACTTTCTCTTCCCTTATTTGCTGGCCATGTGATGGCTTTTAAGCCCCAAGATAAAGAATAAACCTGGGTTCCTGAAAGACTGTGTGGAACAGGGTCCCCTCTCTTCTCTCACCACAGTTGTGACTTTATATGGGGCATGAACTTCCATTGTGTAAAGCCACTAAAGTTTGTGAGGTTTTTAAATAGCACTTAGCTTAATCTGGTTGTAATATTATTGATGACATCCTCTATCAAACTTAGGTTCCTAAAAAGAAATGAAGCAAATCCCAATGGCTGGGGATACTATGGGAAGATGTGAAAACACTGATCTCTCCTCCTCCCCCATCCGATCGTTCTTGTGGATTCCTCTGCATATCAACTAGCACATTTAGAAAGTGCTGACAGGCAGGCAAGCAAGCAGCAAGGGGAAGCACCTCTGTGAATTCACGTGGTGTGTGCTGACGGAGCAGTACTCAGGTTATAACAGATTCTCTTTTGGGCAGTGGCTTTTAGAACATACAAAGGCAACTGCAAGCAGATAAAGCGAAACAGCTAATGACTAACATTGCCAAACATCTGCAGGGGAGATGCTGACTTCAGCATAGAGCATGAGCTTAAAGGGACCAGATAATGCAATAAAGAAAGAAGGACACTGTGGGAGCATGTATGCGTTTGTGCATGTTTGCAAATGCACTTAAGGAATGCTTCTCCAATCCTTCCCCCCAGTACCTATAGCATTATAGTTATCACAGGTCCAATCTACAATCTTTGTGTTAACACATTGGGATGCACCAGGGTAATTCCCCCTGCTCCATCTCTGCCTTCACGGTCATCTCAGCAACGTTAGCACAACAATTGAGGAAAGGACTCAGGACCCAGACTTATTTTTGCTTCAATTTCCTTTGGCTCTTCTATGGCTGATTCCAAAAAACAAAACAAAACAAATTAAAAAAAAAAAACCCAGAAAAATGAAAAGGAAAAAAAGAAAATTTCATTCTGTGTACCTTCTTTCTCTCCATATGAGCCTCAGTCCTGAAATTTTCTGCTTATTTGCAGCTTTAAACTTGTTGGGGTTCATATGGGTATCATTTTACTCAAGGACCAGCGCAAGAGGACATAGAACCCCCTTCACCTGGGCTACACACAATGACGGCTTTATAACTGAGTATTATTTTGTTTGTGCTTTTATTTTGTTTTGCTGCTTTATAACCTAAGTCCTTCTTTTAGAATGACCAAAAGTGTATTTGGGCAGTAAAATCTTAGGAATCCACAGAGACGCATTCTATTTCTTTCAGTACTTTGAGAATGATATAGAGGATACAACACTTCTAAGACATCCAACCCCCCTCCGGTGCGTGGATGATCTGATCTGAAAAGCTCCCCGGAGGACTCAATCTACTTGGTAAAGGTAGCTAAAGGTCTTCAGTCTCAAAGAAAAAAATTACAATTTTTTCATGGGGTGGTATGTTATTGAAGTCCTAATTTCTTTGTCAAAGAACAAATTCTAGCTCAGAAAACAGTACTAAATAGTTCAATTAATATTCAAAGCCAACACCAAGAGATAATGGAAAGATCTGGGGGATCTACAGGGTATGGCAGGCAATGGATCCCCAACTTTTCAGCATAAACAACCTCTTCATAAACTTGCCAAACATTGTTCTGTGAAATGATGCGGTTGAATCAGCCAGCCACTTTTCAATGTAATTGTATGTTCCCAGTATTCAATGTACCTGAATTTTAAAGAATGCCCTTATTTGTTCACAGGCACAGGAATACGTGCTAGGGGATTTAGCTACAAAATGGACACCATCAGGAACCCATCTCCTGGCAAAGTGTTTCCCTAGATCCTGGGTCAAGGTCTTAACCTCCTTACTTACGCACAGGACAGCAATTTAAACCACATGGATATTTCTGCAGTTTATACTTCCCACATCAGTGAATATATGCTGATTGAATAGTAGTAGTCATCATCATCCTGGCATTTTTCAGTAACCCAATTAACTAATTTTAAATTATTGCTATTAGCCTATCCTATTATTATTCATATCTCTAATAATTTTAAATTTGTAACATTCCTTCCAATACCTGAGAAAGAGAAATATTGATTTTAAATCAGTCACTACATAATTATATGCCCCAGGTATAATAGTTAGACGAAGCCCCCCACCCCTCTAGTCCATCGCTAGTCAAAGTCATCAGTCAAGTCCTAATTCCTGGAACCTGTAAGTGTTCCCTTATTTGGAAAGTATCTTTGCCGATGTGATTAAGTTAAGGATATTCAGATGAAGAGATTATTCTGGATTACCCAGGTGGAGCCTAAATGCCATAACAAGTGGCCTTATAAGAGAGGCAGAGAGCAATTTCACAGACAGATAGAGAGGGGAAGTTGATGTAAAGACCAAATGGAGGGCGGCTGCCGTGGCTCAGCAGGCAGACCTCCGACCTGCCGTGCTGGAGGTCTGGAGTTTGATCCCTGGTGCCTCCTGCCCATATGCAAATTTAAAAAAAAAAAAGACCAAATGGAGCACAGACAGATCTGAATTTGCTGGAGTGATGTAGCTACCAGGCAAAAATGCCGGGAGCCACCAGAAGCAGGACAAGGCAAAGGAGAAATTCTCCTGGAGTGCTCCTGGAGGGTGCATACCTCCGCTGACACCTGGGTTTCAGGCCCAGTGATGCCGACTTCACATTTCTGGCCTCCAGAACCGTGAGAGAACCAATTTCTGTTGTTTCCTTGAGCTAGCAAGTCTGTGGTAATTTGTTTTACTAGTCACAGGAATATAATATTTGGGGGTAGACCTAATTTACATTCCCTAATGAGTCTCTATCAAACTTTGTTGATCCAGAAAAATCACAAAGGTCTCTATAATGTAGGTTATGCAGTGCTATATCGACTTTGTGCTAGAGAGTAAACCCTCTATCAAAAACAACAACCACAAAAAACCCAAGTTGAGGAACTGAAAGTTCTTTCAAGGGCCTGTAGGGTGTTAGTGAAGCAATGTGTGTGTGTGTGTGTATGTGTGTGTACTGATTATTTGGGATTCCATAGAAATTGGGAGAATTTCTGATTTTATCGTAATTGGCCACAAAATCTGGAGACTTAATATCCACTTATTACAAGTGCTTATGCTCGCAAAAGAAATAACCATAATAACTTCCGAGGTACAGTTTTAGAGCAAGACTGACAAAGTCAAAATGAAAGTTAAGAAGGTAGTGGGTTTAAGGGTGTTTAATTGCAATTTTAAACGGGTGACCAAGAAAAGCATCACGGGGCAAATGACATTTGAGCAAAGAACTGATGACAGCGGCACTATTCATACAGATAGCTGAGAAGGGCAGTGCAAGCAGAGAGGGCAGCCAGATGCAAAGTGCTTGTGGCAGGGAAGTGCTCAGTATAATTAAAAAACAACAAGAAGCCAGTGTGGCTGGAGCAGCACAAGAGAAAGGAAGGGCCATACCAAATGTGTCCAGAGAGACAAGAGGAAAACAGATCCAGCAGTATACTGCAGGCCATTGTAACAAGTGGGTCATTTTCTCCAAGTACATAAATAGAAGTACAGGATTCTGAACAGTGAAATAGCATGATCTGATTTATTATGTTTTAAAGGACGCTTCTGGCTATTGTGTGGCCACGATATTGTGTGGCTATAGCAGCAGGAATGAAAGCAGGAGAATTCATGAGGCCATTGCAGTAATCCTAGAGAGACAATGGCTTTGCAGATCAGGGTGGTATCTGGCGAAGGTGAAAAGGGGTGGAATCTGGAAACATTTTGGATAAAACTAATGTATGTTTTGATAGCTTGAGTGGGGGATTCAAAAGAAAAAGAGGTGTCAAAGATGATTTTCGGGGCTTTAACCTGAGCAATTAAAAGGATGATATTGTCACTAATATATACGGAAAAACTGTTGATGATGCAGATTTGATGGAGTGTTGGAGTAGAAAAATACTTGGAGTTCACTGTTGGACCTGTTATGTTTAAGATGTGTTTTAGACATCCAAATTCAGATTCTGAGTTATATGTATGAATTGAAAGTTCAAGACAGAAGTCTGGGCTAGAGATATGGGCATTGTCATCACCGTTTTTCCTTTGACCTCGTGTCTCTGTCTCTCTCTTATCCCTGAAAACTGGTATGCTATTTTGCCAGAAGTTATCTTCAAAGTCAGAAAATAATTGAAAGCCAAGGACTCCTGGCTTCTCTATTATTAGAATAAATAATAGCTTCTTTATTATTAGAAATGTTATGTTCAGTTGTTAGGTGCATAATATTATACACACCCACATTGGCAGCAGAATTATGGATGATGGAAAGTGAGTAGAGGAGGGAATAGTTTGGCTTTATGTTAACTAAGGAAGAAGCACTGTATGTACTCTCATTCCATTCCTGAGAGTGAGAGGTAATGATCACTCTTTACCAACCACAGTAGGCCTTTACCAACACATTAGGAGTTGGATGATAATTTTCAAAAGTAGTAGAGGTATTGAGGAACACAAGGGCATTATTTATTTAGATAGACCCCAATTCTTAATTGTCTTCTCATCAAAATTGTAAGAGATTTCATATTGCTTTGTCAACGATACCATGTCTAAGATATTTTTGACATCAAAAGAGTCACTAAAACTATACACACACACACGCAGTTAAGTGAGTAGTTGGGGAGAAGGGTTAACAGCAAGTCTAAATGTTTTCTCCATTTTCTTCATGATCTCAGACTTGTCTCTCCTAGTACCATTTCCCCGGAGATTATTAGTTGAAGTCAAATGAGGCATATCAGCTCTGTTACCAAGCATTGTTGTTTACTGTGAAAATGACCCATGTGTGATTGGCTGCATCCAGGTTTGGAAGACTGGGAGTGAGCTAGTAAGACCTATGGAGACGCAGGCCTGAGATGCCTGTGCGTGGTGGACTCCTCGGACTAAATTATTCCTTGAGGGCCTGAAAGTTGGGCTCAAAGGATATTATAAGATTCCTATACTAGTGTTGAATGAGACTAAATAAATCCAGGATTGTTCCTGCATCCGCATATCTTGTCTCATCCCTTAGGCACAGGCAGACACTTGGGTGGCCTGAAAACATTTCTCCTGGAGTATTATCAGAATTTTCCCTGAAAACCACACTCCTGAAGCTGCCAAGTGTACTGAAGCTGCCAAGTATACTGGGATTCCTGCCTTGTATCTGTTCCCAAACTTAGTTGATATGATACCCTATTATGGCCCATGAATTGCATGAGTGAGAATGATGATCTGAACCTGAAACTATCTCCAGTGCTTGTGTGGCATGGGCTTTCACTGATGTTTTTGCATAATCGTACTTTCTTCATTTGCAGTAGTAAATAGCTTGGGTGGTTTAAACTTTTTTACTAATATTTGCAGTAAAATTTTAACAATATCTTCACATTCCGGACAATGATATTTCTAATTTTAACTTATATTTGCAAATATATATTCCAGTTGAGGATATATACTTTCTTTAGGACTGAAATACTAAATACTAAAACAGCTAGGAAAAAAGGAGTCTTGTGACTTAGGCTCGTGGGAATGCCTATGTCTCTAATTTCAGACTGACAATATTTTTGAGTACAGACTACTCTCATCTTACCATAACCGCACAGTAAATATCAAATTGGTTTTTTTCTGAATTAGCCTTGATTCCCATGTTGCCATGAAACCATTTTTCCTTTGTGAACCATAATCTCCTTACATTATGTGCCATTTAATTGTTTCTCTTGAGTTCACAACATGAAATAAAATGTGATAACCCTAATAGCCTTTCTTCTGCCTATAAACATTCTGAATTAAATATAACAGGAAAGCATTGTAAATATGCAGATAAAAATAAAGAAAATTGTCATTACCATAAACAAAGGAGGATTTAACATCACAGTAATATACACTTAGGGGAATTAAGTATGGAAATAGGCCATAATGTGGGGTGCAAGGGTAATTCAGTGGTAGAATTCTCAGGTGCCATTTGGGAGACCAGGGTTTGAGTCCCAGCCCGTGTACTTTCCACCCCTGCACACACCCCCACCCCCAAAAAAATTCAACAAATGGTACTGCAATAGCAGGATAGTCACATGGAAAAAGAATGAAATGTGACCTCCACTGTACAGCATATCAAAAAAAAAATAAAGAAAAATAATAGGTCGTAATGGTTGGAGACTGAGGTTATTACCTGTTAAGTGCCGTGAGGGTATTTCCTTGGGCCTATGCAAAACTAGTCTAGAACTGGGATCTGCTTTTTATAGGAACCATGACAGACTTCGCCTTCTGGGCAAAGATGAAACACAGCGTACCTGCAGCGCAAGATGGACCAGAAAGCTTCGTTTTAACCTGGGCTCAAGTTGTGGGCTTGAGGTATTACTCTCCCAGGTGCAGGTATTAACCCATATTTGTTACATTCTCATTGTTTAGAGCTCTCCAAACTCATAACTGATATAAAGAGTGAAAAGTGATCATGTTATAGGTGAAACCCATTGAGCACCTGACAGAACACTTGAAATTATTCCATATAGTAAAGTAAAATACTTTAAGGGCTGACTGTAGCAGGGGAAAGCAGCTAAAAATGAGCTTACAAAAAATGCTAATGAAATATTTAAAATCTTGCTATGAGGAAGATAAAACAAGCTCAACTTATGTGAAAATTAGTACCTAGAAAATCTGAAATAGAACAATTTGAAAGTGGTATAAAAATATTTAATATAAGGCAACAAATGAAAAAGAGAAAAAGTAACAGAAACACTATGCACAAAAGGATGAGTAGATCTGAAAAAATAAAATCTAGAAATTAAAACCTCAGAATGGAGTTAAAATGTTTATTAGACCCAGCAGAATAGAGGATTAGTAAAATTTAAGAAATAAGGAAAATGTCCAGATTCAGAGTAGAGAGAGAAAGTGATAGAAAATGAGAGATAATGTTACCATGAAAAAAAAATAATACCTAGAGATTAATAAACAGTCCAGTCAGTATCTTCAGAAAACGTTAATTTCTGTCTATCAAATTGAAAAGAATCTAGAGAGAAATTACTAAAACGACAAGATTCCTGATAGTTTTCCAGACATAAGGTAGCTATATAAAAATTTATGTCTCCTTCACAATAACAAAGAAAAATTAGCAAGAATTAGACAATCTAACTTTAAAAATATAGTTTATATACTATAGAAACAAAACCTGTGAATACTAAATGAAATAGCAAAAATATGCAAGAGCTCTACAAAGAAAATTAAAAACTTCTACTAAAATTAATATAGATCCTAAGTATGGACTTAAACCATGTTCATCAATGGAAAGATTAAATATCATATGCAAATTTTCTTTATAATATACAAATTAAATATAATTACAATAATATCAGGAGTGTTTTCCAGTGGCTGAAATAATTTTCAACAAATTCATATGGAAGAATAAGTTATCGGAGTAGCAGAATTAATTTTGAAAATTGATAAATATGTGTTTATCTCACAATATCAAACTGAACATAATATTATATTTGTATAAATTTGGGAGGGCTCCAGCAGACTCCTTTGTGGAGATTGGGATATCTGAAAAGGGAGAAAACTGAACTTTCGAAACTCTTAGGCATATAACTGTGGCACCTGAAAAGAATGGAATATGACTAGAAAGTTATTGGGAAGGTCATGTGTCTTTTGGAGTTTGAGGACATAAGAAAACATCAAGACTTAGGACTGCCTTTTCACCTTAAGAATTTTGAAGAAATAAGATGATCTCGTCCAGCCTCTTATAATAGGATGAATAGAGAGGGAAGGTGGGGAGCAATTTGGATTTCCACCAAATGGCATCCAAAGGTCAGTGAATCCATTGGCACCTGGATGCCTTGGATGACAGGTGAAATAAACTATTTTGAAAGTCCTCCTTCCAGTTAGACATAAGAAGACTCCAGCACTTAGAAGGTATAGATTATATTTCTGGCAAGGGGGTCAGAGTAGGCATCAAGGAGCAAGTTGGTAGTTGGAATGTACATTGTTTAAAGTATGAACTTACTAGTGTCATAGGTCTCCCAAAGAACTCCAAAGAAAGCATTAATGTATCCCTAAAGAAATTCCAGCACTGAATAATTGTTGTCTATTGAGAATCTATGACTTAACAAAAGAGACCTACAACAGCAGAGTAGTTGCATGCATGAATAAACAAATAACAGGCAAGCAAGCAAATACCTACTTTTCCTCTCTTGACTCCCTTAATTTCGTCAACTTCTAGAAAGACAAGATATGTGCCTGAGATATTCAGAGTGGAAATATATGAGTAATCATGTCAGATGTCAAGAGTTGAAGGAAAATTAGGGCATTTATAACCCTATTGAGTTCAACCCATTTAATAAGCTGGTTATATCACAAAAATATATATATAATGAAGCTGTAGAGAACTAAATCTTATAGTTTTATTGAAATCACTATTTTAATATCTCTAAGGTCACTTTTTAATGGTTTAAAAAAGTATTGCTGCTAATAACACATTTTCTAGGCTAAGAACAAAATGATTTTGTCTATATGTAATTATAATTACTTGATACTACTTTAGTTAATTCTTTCCAGGCCTGGTCAAAGAAGTTCATTAAAACTATTTAGCAGATAGGCAATACAAAGTAATTAGAGTTCAGTGTAATAGACTATATATTCATGCTATCTCTCTCTTTTCTCATGGAGGGAAAGTAGTTTTATGAGGTGTGATTGTTGGAAACAGTTGCCTAGATACATCATTAGAAATCATACTATTATAACATAATGTTACATAAGTCAGCAAGGTTCTTTGCTACAAATTCTTTATAAAAAGTAATGTGTATTATGGAATACTGTATATTTGATGCTACTATTAATAAAGCCAAATTTATGCCTAAGAGTTACAAAAAGTTGGAAATAATGCCCAATCCATATGGGCTGTTTAATACATGTTCCAACTTAGTGCTGTAAACTTGTATTCTTTCTTTGCCATGGGAAGCTGGGGATTTTTCTAGTGCAATATAAATGTATTAGGAAGAACACTGTGGTAAATTTAACATATACTCTATTTTACCAAGAATGTCTATATATTTACAATGGAAAGGGACTAATTCACTTTATTTTGCTGTATTTCCTGAAGTAGAATTCTTTGTTGCTTTTTAGTAACTAATGCACTGATTGGAAGGTATGTGTGCATGGGCAAGACATATTCACCTGTAGGTTTCCCTGTAGTTTGATTAAATGGGGAGGTAACTTTCTACTGGGAGTCTCCTCAATGTTAATATCAAGAGGATATATTTTCCAATTCAGTATGATATTGTGACATTTTCTGTTTCTCTAAGAATATATTTATTCAATTTTAGGGATTTTACATTGTTTTAGCTTTCTTCTATGAATTGCGGCAAATATCTTGGGGTTTATTTTAAATCAACACGTGAAGACAAATTACTGAACTATAAAATTGTAGTTTTCAAGCGAATGCCTGGGAACCACCCATCTGAGAGGTTCTCATACAGTGACATGAATATTCAAAATTATTTTGTGTATCTAAATATATCGAAATATTTCCTGAAGATTTTTATTGGAGTATGTATTATAAGTAAGGAAACAAAAATGGCACCAGGAATTCAAAAGGAAATACATTAAAATAAAGGCTGAGAATCATATTTATTTGTTCAGTGCATTAGGCCAGTAATAAAATATGAAAATCAGTTATAAAATTCAAGAAATAAACTGTAAAAAATATGAAATTATCTTTTAAAATATGGCTGCTCATTAAGATAAATTTGAATTTTTTACTAGTCAATCAATAAATACATGCTGATATCAAAATGGAATACAAGGCATTAGGCTAGGAAGTTGATGATGACCAATATAGACACTTTTCCTCATGGAATTGTAAATCCAGTTGGGGAGACAGTCAAGCAGTTTTTTTTTTTTTTTTTTTTTTACGTGGGCAGGCACCAGAAACAAAACCCGGGTCCTCTGTCATGGCAGGCAAGCATTCTTGCCTGCTGAGCCACCGTGGCCTGCCCAGTCAAGCAATTTTAATGCAATATCAATGCTAAAAATTTATAGGTAGACCACCTGTTGGGTTACCAAGAGAGGCATCACATTCATTATTCAGGTATCTGGAAAGATGACGAACTGAAAGAATAAGTTTTAGGTAGACAGGATAAGTATTAGGTAGACTAGGCGTTGACATGAGGGAGGGGATGATCATGTGTTCCAGTAGACAGAGGATGCTATGAGAAAGCCTGGACATTACAATCAGTACTGACTTCTATCGCATAGTCCAAGATGGCTGTGCCAACCAACGCCAACTATGTAACATTGGCATTCAGTCCAGCAGAAAGGGAGAACATGAGGACACCACACCTATTGAGAGTTGTCTGAAGTTATATACACCACCTCAAATTACATGATGTCAACCAGAACACAGTCACATTGCAAGATATAGCTTCAAATAAGTTGGAAAATACTGGCTTTATTCTAGGCAGTTGTGTGCCCAGGTAAAATTCAAATATTCTGTTACTAAAGAAGAAGTTTAAGTAGAAACTGGAGGACAACCATCAGTCTCTGACACAATATACCCCCGAACAGCAACCCTTGCACAAGTGGCACACTGATTCCTTCCCCACACAGAAAAGGTGGAATAGCGAGAAGCAATCAGGATGATCAGAAAAGGTAGTCTATGGGTTCTAACATTTAAAATAGAGAAATAAATGCTGTAAAGAAAGGCAAATACAATTTTTATTCATAGAGGCTTTATATAATGTAGAGCTATATGGAGTGATAACGCTATAAATTAAACACATTTATAAAAAAACATAGCAGGTGGGATGAAAGCGACATGAGCTAAAGAAGGACTTGATATACATCTTTTTTTTTTTTTTTTTTAACATGGGCAGGCACTGGGAATCAAACCCGGGTCCTCTGGCATGGCAGGCAAGGGTTCTTGCCACTGAGCCACCGTGGTCCACCCTGGATATACATCTTATCAGGTGGGACACAACATTCTGCACATGACTCTAAAATGTAAAAACCTTCTGATCAGTAAATAGTTCACATTTTCAGAAGTATCATTATCAATAGAATCAAACATTCGCTATCATTCTACAAATAGAACTAAATGAAATATAAGAATTACAGTTGCTATCACGGAAATGGTAAAGAAAAATAGAAAATGTAAAATATAAAATCAAATTATACCTAATGCTAGCTACCTCAAAAATAGAGTTCTTCATTATCGCTGACCTTTAATCCATTCCATGGTGATTTGATAAGTTATAATTTTTTAAATAAAAACAAGCAAAATTGTGACGAAATACATTAAAATTGGGAATTACTTAAATATCTATTTATCAATTATAGAATATTAAGATTCATAAGACTTTAGGCACTGATATTTATAAATACAAACATTTGGATGCATAAATATAATTGGCATCCCTAAATATCTATATTGATATCATGATCATTCTCTCTCTGTATAGACATTTGTTCCAAATAATAGTTTCTAAAATGACTTCTAATGTATTGATAAAATGACTTCTAAAGATAAATTTTGATTGATTCTAAAAACAAAAATTCCACAGGTCACCAGATATTAATAAAACATTTAATCTAGAAATAAGAAAAAAATCAAGATTCTCAAAAAATTATAAAATATATAGAAATAGTTAAATAATAATTGTTCAGAATCTATATAGAAGTAATTATGATGTTTTCTGAGGAACATAATAAACTCATAATTGGGAGACTAATGCTCCTCAGATAGAAAATATTGAAAGGCTACCCCTTCCCACATACGTTGTATACATTTCATGATATTTTCATCAAACCAGCAACATTTATCCTGGCAAATAGATTGAATTTTATTCAGTACATAATGATAGCATAACCAAAAAACTTTTTTGAAAAAAGCGTAATGAAGTGAAATTAAGTAACATTAGTAAAAAGCACAAAATCAGTAGTTCTCAAATTTCAAGAGGAAATACTATATATGCAGGTTTTTAAAACTTAATTTTCTTTTTTTGCATGGGCAGACACCAGAAATCAAACCCGGGTCTCTGGCATGGCACGCTAGAATTCTGCCTGCTGAGTCACTGTGGCCCGCCCCAGACTTAATCTCTATTATGTAGTAAAGGCAATCTCAAATCAATATGCAATGTTGGATTACTTACAAAATTGAAACAGTAGACTAAACAAATTTCATAGTTCAATTTCCCTCTTTTACCACTTACTCAAAAATGTTCCAGATGGGTAAATATTTAAATGTGAAGAAAGAAACCATAAACATACTAAAGGGAAATATAAGTGAAGTGAGAAAGGCTTTTTGAAGCATGAACTCAAAGGAAGAAAGCATTAAAATATATAGATTAAATTCCACTAAGTGAAATCATCTAAGTTGACAGTGTTTTGGCATATACAAATTCAAATGCATATTTAAAATTAAAAAAAAAAGAAAATTATATGACAAAAGATATAGATATGTTCCTTTAAAGTACAAAGAGTTCTTATGTACAGGTAATGTTGCAGATTGGAATTCCATCTACATTATAAGCGGTGGGTGGTGGGGTGGGGGAGTGGAAAGACTATAAATGAATAACAAAGTAGTGTAGCTTCAGCAGCTGTCACTTGTCCTTAAATTTATTGTGGGAATAAAGTATGAAGCTAGGCAGCTATAGTAAGTCTTCTAAATAGGTTTCAAACAAAATAGAGCTAATTTAATGTTTCTTAATATTCGATTTTTCAACTATGTAGTATATTTGTTGACTGCTGTCTAATAAGACTCAGACTATTTTATTCTTGGCAGAAATTTTATGAATTTCCTTGTAGTTAGATAGTAACATGAGTCATGAGGTATTATTATTGAAAGGTAGTATTTTTATAACTAAAATACTAATTTCCTTTCTTTTTGATCCAGACAGTGGCCAAATGTTTCTACATGAATATATGTTTCCTCCTATATGTTTCTACATGAATGAATTAAGTGTGGTGATATTAGATAAGATAATTACTTTTCAAGGATTTATGGGGTATAAATAATATTGGGACTGTTTTAAAATAATATATAAAACAGATTTTAAATACAAAAATGCTATTTCTTAAAAATGGTAATAGGGAAAATAAGATCTAGGATCCTTCAACTAGAAGACAAAAATGTAATAATGCAATTAAGGAATAATGATGAAAGAAAGTCAGTTCTTAACTGTTTGGGACACAGTCTTTTCAATTCCCACTAGTAAAATGAGACTGGTAGCATGAGCTGTTACCACAATTCTTATTGAGAG
Source organism: Myrmecophaga tridactyla (assembly GCA_004026745.1). Classification (NCBI taxonomy): domain Eukaryota; kingdom Metazoa; phylum Chordata; class Mammalia; order Pilosa; family Myrmecophagidae; genus Myrmecophaga; species Myrmecophaga tridactyla. The sequence goes on from PVIY010005415.1 coordinate 68,464, forward strand.
TTGTCTTTTTAAATGAGCTCTTCTGATTTTTTTAATGAACTCTTTTGATTTACATTGGCTTGAAAGGGAAAAAGAATTGGATAAAATATAATTTCTAGCTTGCTACTCTTGTCAAATAAACATCTGCTTTTTTGTGTTTGGAGTTTCCTTTCCTTGTTCTTTTATTTTTTTACACTCGACCAATTAGGCCTGCTAAGCTTATTCATATTTTCATGATTTTTTTATTTTCAGTTTTCACGTTATTAGTCAATGATTTTATGACTGAGCAATGCAAAAGGGCCATAATATATAAGCCAACCCTCTCAGAGACAAGTCCTCTTAATATATTGGAAAAATAAAAATGAAAACATATCTTAACATTTACGGTAAGCTAATTAATATTCCAGGAGCTATGATAGAAACTTTAGTTTCATTAAATCCCTTAATCCTCATAGCAACACCATGAGGAAGATGCTATAACCGAACTGCAATCTTTTGGGCTCAGGTTGCTGGAGGGTCACTCAAGAATAGCAAATAAATTAAAAAACAAAACAAAACAACATTTCCACCATTGTATAACTGGGCCAATGCACACTGCATTTTCTCCCTCTTTCTATCCTTCGGTCCTCTCTTGAATTTGCTTTCTTTTTCTTTCTCATTCTTTTTCTCTTTATCTTTCTTGCAGGAGGATGACTCTTAGCCATTATATCCTTCAAAAATGCAACACAGTAAAATTAATACTGAAGTTAACATATCTCCAAATATCTTCTTCCTTTCACTTAATGTTTGGGCATTTTAAGCTTGTTTTGTACTGTGGGACTGAGCCCTTCCATCATATATAGTCTCTTACATGTGTTTATTTTTTTTATGATGGTGAATAAATTTAGATTCTAGACCAGATTGTACCATTAGATGTAGATTATTCACCCAATTTTTTATTCTTTTACTTTAAAATTATATTTACTAAATACAATGCTATTTTTTTTCCAGTGAAGATACAATGGTTCAAAAAGGTAAATCACTTCTCCTACAGGGTTTACAGATTATATTCAAATCATCTCATGAATTGAGATACATTATGTGAAAGAAAAGAACACAATGTAAAAAAGAAAGCTAACTTAGACCGAGGAGACTCAGGGAAATCCTCCATGACGAAATTGCCCCTGATGGTGAAGGAACTGAGAGGAGCTTTCTAGGCAATGGGAAAAGCATTTCATTTTCAATAGTTGCAGCCTCTCCTCTAAAGTATATTTTATCAACCCTTTCTCATCTCTCAAATTGCTAGCATGAATATGCTTTTAGCATATTGTCAGGTCTGTTTCTGCTCTCCTTTCAAACTCCAGATATAAAATGCTAACAGCTCAACACTGTAGGTTAAATGCACACATAAATAATTGAGATCCACATAAGGAACGAATAAAGTGTTAACTGAATTGCCAAGTAATGTTATAAAAATAAATTACTGCTTCCTTCTTGTGCTCTGAATTTCATTGTTTTAATTTAAGAAGAGTGGTTATTTAAGGAAGGGATGCTGAATTATTTTATTGAGATATTAATTCCCCCCTTCAGAGGGAGATATGACAGATAGCCTAATAACTACCTACTGTTAAATTACAAGGTATACTTGTCACCTAGCACTCATGCTACATTTTTGTGTCTTTCCTGATTTAATTATCAATTTTGGCTTTTAATTCTATTTGTCCTCCCTCCCCGTGTACTATATTTTCAAATCCAAAAACTCAAAATTATTAGTTTTTATCATGATAAAATCATGATGGGAAAATAGGTTCATAAACCTGTCACCAAATCAGGTTACTTTCCATTCCTTCCCATTCCAAAACATTAATGCTTCCTTTGCATTACTTTGGGCTGCAAAAAATAAATAAATAAAAGAGTAGCAAATGGACAATGTCTTCTCTCATCCCCATCCCACCATAATCCCTCAATAAAGCAAAGGCTTGCTGTAATGTCAACGTAGGAGTGAATGAGCAGACTGCATTTATAAAAGTGCTTCTAGTAATGAGGAGGCAACCTAGTTTAAACTGGAACTGGAGCCAATACATATATCTCTTCTTATGCTTGCTAAGTGTTTGACAAGCAAAGTACTGTAATGTCATAAGAGTGATGGTTCTTGTCATATTTCCAAATTGGCTAAGATGAGGAGCCCTTGCTAGAAGTTTTTGGTTCTGTCAACATTCTCACTATAAACTCAAGATCCAAACTGCACCTCTCTATGCTTTTGTTCTTCTTATTGTTATTGGTGTGTTTTGTTTTTTAATCATGGCCAAAATCTCTGTCAGCTTTGAGACAGTTTTGGAAGAAAATATTTTAAGGTAGTCATTCAAAGCCATTTATATATTAGCCTTCATATCAATTGCAACAACATTTAATCTTAAAACCTTAAATGTCCTTTCAGGGACTCATAAAGGTTTAAGTAAATGAGCTATGTACAGGGATACAAAAATCAAGAAAAATATCTATTATATACTTTTTATTCTCTTGGGGCCTCAGATACTCATATTTAACCTGAGAATAATAATGCCAATTTTACATATAAAATTCTCATGCTCTTGTATCTGGTATATGTTATTAAATGGTAGGTTTTTAGCTGTTGTTGGTATTATCATTACTTTAACTATTACTATTCCACCATTTTCATGAAGCCATATTAAATTTGATATATGAAAGTTACCTCCAGTTTCTGTACAATCACAAGCATGTGATACCAAATATCTTCTGACAATTGCATTTCAGGCTCTGTGAAGGTTAACACATTAGAAGGAAAGAAGCACTAAAAGGGAGATAACCAAAGAACAAAGAATTGATAAAAACACTTGTCAACATCAGATAGAATTTAAATAACATGGTAAATAAATGTACTAATTTTAATGAATAAGCCCTGTTATTACCAGAAAAAAATATGTTTCTATTTTTGGAATTTTTGTTGACCCTATGATCATGGACCAAAAAGGGAAATATAGCTTGTAACAGTTCAACATTTTCTTCTCAATATAAATTTTTATCACTATGGAGAAATGTATTCTAAAATAATTAAGCAAACTTCTGATATCACTTTGACTCATATAAAGGTAGATATTAAACTCTCAGTTGGAAAACTAATTTCTGTTCATTTTATATCTGTATCTGGTAGGATTTGTTAAGTAATATGGGATAAAATACTTAGGTTAAGACCTTATACAATTATGAGAGAAGCTGTGGGAATAAAGAAGATCTTGATGGGGATGGTTGGCATATGAGAGAAAATTCAACAACCAGGAAGCTGACGAAGAAGTCTATAGAGGAATATTGTATTTGCATTTAGTGATGGGTTTAGAGTTTCTGTACAGCAAGTCAGGTAGTTGCCAGGTTGCAAAAATAAACATCAGCGGCAAACTGGAACCTGCAAACAAACTGTAATCTACTAGAACTTAAGAGGAGTAATGTATAATTGTTGTAAAATGACCTGTGAAGTGATTGTAAATTAAAGCAGATTTGGCATGACTGTAGTTTTGATATTCAGTGCGATTTATTTGCTTGCTTAGCCAAATGCCAATAAAACCAATATGCGATAACCGGGTCAAGGGCACACAACACGTTCAAAAGTGGAGGATGCTAGAGTCTAAAGTTCATTGTTCAAGGGATAACACAAGACAGGCCTTTAGAGAGGTCTCAGGAGCTGGTTCAACATGGCATTAGCAGAGGGTCCCAAACCTACAAGGGAGGCGCTGGCTGTGGTGCAGTAAGGACAGCAGCAAGCCTCACAGCACTGCCTGGGCGCTGGAGAAGGAAGTCAGAGCAGCCAGGTACCAATCTGCCTCCACCTGACGCCCACTGAAGTAGCCTCTGTACTGGGATTGTTTTGCATCAAAAGTCTGTTCATCTGTTCGCTGGTTTGAAATAATGTATGTACCCTAGAAAAGCCATGTTTTAATACTGATCCCATTTTGTTAATATAGCTGTTTCTTCTAATCCTTATTCAATGCTGTATGTTTGAGACTGTAATTAGATCATCTCCCTGGAGATGTGATTTAATCAAGAGTGGTTGTTAAGCTGGATTAGGTGACGACATGTCTCCACCCATTTGGGTGGGTCTTGATTAGTTTCTGGAGTCCTATAAAAGAGGAAACATTTTGGAGAATGAGGGAGATTCAGGGAGAGCAGAGCAAAACGACATAGCCATGAGAAGCAGAGTCCACCAGCCAGTGACCTTTGGAGATGAAGAAGCAAAACACCTCCTGGGGAGCTTCATGAAAAAGGAAGCCAGGAGAAGAAGCTAGCAGATGACACAGTGTTCACCATGTGCCCTTCCAGATGAGAGAGGAACCCTGACCATGTTCGCCACGTACCTTCCACTTGATAGAGAAACCCTGAACTTCCTCGGCCTTCTTGAACCAAGGTAAATTTCCTTGGATGCCTTAGATTGGACATTTCTAAAGACTTGCTTTAACTGGGACATTTTCTCAGCCTTAGAACTATAAACTAGCAACTTATTCAATTCTCCTTTTTAAAAGCCATTCCATTTCTTGTACACTGCATTCCAGCAGCGAGCAAACTAGAACAATTGGTGTTCTTATCAAAGTAGTATACCGCTGGCAGGCACCAAGCCATTCTATAGCATGCACTTTCCTGAACGCATGGTTATCATTTGTTACAAAAAAATACTTAGCTGATTTTCACCAACAGTCAAACTGTAATTGTCAACAGCGGTCGACAAGTTTTCAGTGCTCTTTGGCATTCAAAATCACAATTATTTTTTCAAAACATATCAACTACTTGGATTCCCTGTTTGTCTCTCACTGTATCTAACTCAGATGACTTGGGTAACCTGCAGAAGAAACTGCTGCGTGCACACCTGGCCCACAACTCTAGAACTCTTAATGAAGAGGTCCAGTGGAAGGTGGAGGAGCTGAAGGACATGGCTGCCCATTTTCACCACATTAGCTCAGCAACAATGTGTGGGGATTTCGCTTGCAGAGCCAAGAGCAGCTGCTTCAATCCTGCCTTCCAAATCTTGTGCAAATTTTCCTTGTGACCAGCCATGACCCATAACCATAAGGAAGAGAATCTGGGAAATGTAGTTTCAGATTAGCAAAATGGACACAATATAAAACAATCAATGCATTAACAACAAAGCACTGAACTCTCTTAATGTTACTGTAGTAAACTGAACAAATCGATTTTTAAAAGATACAGTAATTCTAAGAGCTGTACTACAGTACCCCCAATAGAATTTTTAGATTCATGTAGAAAGTAAATATTAACTATAGATGCTATTTCTTGCTGGTCTTTCATGTTTCTCCCACCCAGTACTCATGACAGATCACTCCTCGAGAATTCTGGTGGCTTGATTCTGGCAAATATAATCTGTTTCACTCAGATTTCACAGAAATAGTATGAAGTTAGAAATAGTTGGGGTCAGATTCTGTGAGCTCTACTTTCACACGTGTAATATTAGGAAAGATTTTAGGCATAAATTTCCTGATCTATAAAATAGATAGCTCCTGAATTTTAAAATGGCATGGTTTGATTTTCATTGTAATTTACCACCAACAGTATTTCAGCTGAGAGGACTTAATCACTCCTCATGCACAATGTCACTGATTGTTGGAAACTACCTCGACATCCTCACCACATCGCATCTTGTACCTCTTATGAAGTCTGGGTCAAAACTTATGGCAAATCCACACCTAACTGGACTCTAAATTCTTTGGGGGAAGAAACACTCTGTTAGTATTTTTTTGTCTCCTCATATATATTAGAGTCAAGCAAAATATTCTCAATATGTCTATGAAAAGATAATTGAAACAAATTGAAGCCTCCTTTTGTTTTAAACTTTTTATTGCCATAACACATGCAACTCGGAATTTCCCATTTTAAACACTTTCAAATGCACAATTCAGTGATACTAATTACATTCAAAATATTGTGTTACCATTACCACCATCCAATATCCCAAGTTTCTCATCACCTCAAAGGAAACTCTGCAATTACTCCCCTGCCTCCCTTCCCAGAACTCCTGGGAACTTGTAGTCTACTCTCTGTGCTCATTTGAAACTATTATGTACCCCTGGAAAAGCCATGCTATTTTAAGCCCAATCCAATCTTGTTGGGGCAGAACTGTTGTTTAGAGTGTGACCTTTTGATTAGATGAGATGCGACTCTGCCCATTCAAGGTATGTCTTAATTAGTCCACTGGAGTCCTGTAAAAGTGGACACATTTTGGCTTAAGTTCAGATGCAGGCATTTGGAGGTGCTCAGAGAACTGACATAGACATGGAGATGCTTGGATAGCCAACATAGAGAACAGGGAGATGAAACCAAGATACAGATATTTGGAGATGCTAAGCTACGAAATGAAACCCATAGTTTTGCCAGGGAATAGCTAAAAGTGGGGGCCCAAAGGTGCTTAGAGCTTAAGCCATTGGAATCAGAAGCTGCAAGCAATGAAGCCAGGGACAAAGACCAGCAGACACCAGAACACGTGCCTTCTCGTGTGACGGACATTAACCTTTCTTTGGAGTCGAGGTATTCTCCAGATCCTCTGTTTGAACATTTTTAAGGCCGTAGAACTGTGAATTTGTAACTCAATAAATCCCCTTTATAAAGGGCAATGCATTTCTGATATAATGCATTCTGACAGTTTTAGCAAACTAGAACACCATCTCTCTGTAATTTGCCTATTCTAAGTATTTTATATAAGCTAGATCAGATAGTATTTGTCTTTTTGTGTCTGGATTATTTAATTCAATATGATGTCTTCAAGGTTCATAAGTGTCGCAGCATGGATCAGAATGTAAACATTTTTTATTGCTGAGTAATATTCTATTGCATGTATATACTACATTTTGTTTATCCATTCAACAGTTGATGGACATTTGGGTTGCTTTTACCTTTTGGCTATTGTGAAAAATGTTGCTATAAAGCCTGATATACAGGTATCTGTCATGCCCCTCCCTTCAATTCTTTTAGTTACTACATAAACCAAGAAGCAGGATTACTGGGTCATACGGTAATTCTATATTCAATTTTCTGAGGAAACGCCAAACTGATTTCCACAGGGGAAAAGCATCCCTTTTAAAAATTCATCTTTTCTGTGTGACTCCTTAACCTTAATCCTTATTCTACCTTAATTTGTGTTTGGTTGCTGTTTTGCAAGTATTTCAAAAGTCCTTTGCAAGGATTTAGTGTTTATATGGGTGGCTGAATTTTTCCAGTAACATAAAGTTCTTGGGCTTTATGTTTATGTATTTGAACCATATATTCCAATTTTATTGAAAATATCATTTTGATTTCCTATTATCATTTTGATACAGAGTGAATGCTGGTTGGCACTCTTCACTCATTCTCTTTATATTTACTACAAACCGTAATTGTACATAGCTTACGCATTGGTTTTCAAGGAGATTATTAATCATGTTTTTAAAAATTAATTGTACTTTCTCCATTTTACAAATGTTGCTTGGCATTTAATGTTGTTATTTTATCCCAATTCTTTCATAGAAATAGCTATATAGAATTTTTAGGTTCTGCTCAGTTTAGCCATAAGTTTAGTGAAACCCAATATTTAAGACAGCTACTAAGAACTTATAGTATGAAACAACCAAACTAGAAATATTTTGAATAACCCTTAAATATGAGCAGCCAACAGTATCATTCCCTAGGCTATAAAATTATTTTTAATGCCAATTTCACCTTTTTTTGGTTAGTTGCATAACATATGCAGCTATTCAAAGTGTTCTCTAGATTACTACTCAAATTGGATGAATAGTTAAAAGGTAAAGCTATATTATAAACCTGATGAAACCAAAAATGAATGATCAGTCTTGATTTCTTAGAATTCACTTTTATACTGCTTATTCCATAACTACAACTTTTATACATTACCATTGCATATATTACTCCTTGATTTTATTTAGAGTTTTTTAGTACACTTAAGAAAAGTGACATCTTCGTTGGTAGTAATCTAGCAATATAAAAATGGAAACATTTGGCATTAAAATATAGTCTAAATTACTTGATGATTCATCTAGTATATGATACATATTTAAAATAAGATTTTTTTCTCTGTTGAATATCTTATGGCAAAGGAAAAAGGCTTGCTTAAAATGGGATTTCAGAGGATGGAAAATTATGGAGTTCATATATTTTTAAAGCAACGAATCCTACAGTTGAGAATATTACTATGAAAAAAAGAACTGAGGACCTTCCTTTAAGCAATGTGATCAGAGCCATTGAAATAAGGTTTAGAATTTCTAACGTCTTTTTTTCCCCAGTTTTAATTAAATTGACCTTAACAGTGCTGATAACTTTCTATGTCTTTAAATTGATCAGGATTTAATATTGCTTATTTAAGATAATGGCCTCTTTTGATTAATACTTAAATCTTCTCATCTACATACTATCTTTAAAATTTCTTTAGGGACACTACCTTATTTGATTTATTTATTTCCCCTTTCTCAACTTTTATTCACCAAAATCAAAAGTTTGGTGGCTTAGTGGTTATAGAAAAATATGCTTATGTAAATTATATAATAGAACAAATGAGGATGACTTTTATTACTTTCCTCTATTTTCCATTAAGATTCATATCTATTCATGTAAGTTGAACTACAACCTCAAATGTAGGTGATTCCTCTTCCATAAAACCAACCTCAAACACTTGCCAAGGATCTACTCTTTTTTTGTTTCTGTAGGCTGTATGGTGGTGGTCACATTTCATTTTTTGCCATGTGAATATCCTGTTATCACAGCACCACTTAGTGATATTTTTTAAGTGCATGGGCTGAGAAATGAACCCCAAGTTTCCTGCATGTAGGTGAGAATTCTACCGTTGAACTGCTCTTGCACCCCAGATCTACTCTTGCAATTACAACTTGTCTGATTAATATTTCCCTTGGGGAATAGATGCATAAAATTAATATATCTAACCTAAAATCTATCCCTATTCCTCTTTTACTCATTTTCCTATTTCTCTTTGTAACTTGAGGGTTCTTGAGCTTCACTGCACTATGGAAGTCAGTGCTTTTTAAACGCATTATAAAGACTCTTGCAGTTGTTTCAGGGAGTCCCTAGAGAATTGCCTCATGTGCTTTGGGACAGGCCTGTGCATGGTCATTAGTTGTTACCTAGGCCTCCTCATCATTGTGTCTCCCTACCTGTGCTGTCAGTGCCCTCAGCAAAGAGTTCAGTCTTCCACCACCAGGTGCTTCTGCTCTGGCCTCAGGATGCTGCACCTGTAATGTGGATTCTAGGATGGGGCTCTGGTTAATCTGTGTGATACAGTGTGATATAGCACTTCTGGCTCATAAATGCTTACAGAGACTTGCATGGATACAGCTGCTTTGGCTTTGAGATCTCTTCAATCTGTTCAAAATACACTACCCTCTCTTTCTAGGCTCCTTCTATACCTAATAATTTCTTTTATCCAAATAATAATAATGGCAATAACAAGAAATAAATGACTCAGGAAATTCTTAGCCCACAGATTTCACCAATAGGTAAAATTTGTTTCCCCCATTGTGCTGCTTTAAAACTGCTATGTATCCCAGAAAAGCCTTGTTTTTTTCCTTATTCAGTCTTGTGGATGCAGACCCATTGTTTGGGTGGGATCTTCTTGATTAGGTTGTTCCCATAGAGATGTGACCCACCCAATTGAGGATGGGGCCTTTTGATTAGGTGGCTTCCATGGAGATATGTCCTTGCCCATTCAAGCTTGAAAAAAGCTCAGAGATGACACAGAGATGTTTGGAGATTCAGAAAGAAAATGCCCCTGGCGAAGCTGTTTGAAACCGGAAGCCAAGACAGAAAGCCAGCGGATGCTACCATGTGCCTTCCGTGTGACAGAGAAACCCCGAATGCTATTGGCTTTTTCTTCAGAGTCAAGGTATCTTTCTATGATGCCTTAGTTTGGACATTTTTATGGCCTTAGAACTGTAAACTTGTAATTTAATAAGTGCCCTTATAAAAGCCGTCACATTTCTGGTATGTTACATTTTGACAGCATGAGCAAACTGAAACCCTTAAGGACTACGTTTTTTTGTGTCCTAATACTTGATAGTATTAACATTTTAATGAATCTCAGGCTTAATCTTTGAGTAATCTTTGACTCCTTTTCAAATCAATTAACATTTCTAGTCAAGCTAACATTTTCAACCTAGTTTCTCTCTCCAAACTTCTCTCTTCCTACTCTTGCTAAGAAGAAACAAATATATTCATTTTCTGATATCCGGTGGTGTGTGTCAGTGTGTGTGGAAAAGTACATTTCAATTTTTGATATGAATGAGACTATAGCAATGGATAAAAAAATAGGAGAAGATTAAAATAAAAATAGCATAGGAATAGGTCCAGAAAGGAAGAGAAAAATAAAATCAGCATTTGGCCTTTAAATGAATGTAGGATGAAAGAATAAAGCTAGTGACTCATATTATCGGAAGTCACAAACCCAGGTAGCCAAAAACAAATCAAAGTAAAAATTATACAGTATTTAAAATATAATAAGGGTAACGATGTAGTGCAAATGAAACTAAAAGGTAGACTAGGTTTGTAAAATTCTCAAGTAATGGGAAATATGTAGAAGAGCTGTCAGCTGGCACATGGTGACTTGGATACAAGAGTGGATTAGTTCAGTGCAATCAGGTGATTCCTATTTTATAAAGAGAATTGAAAATGATCCATTATTTTCTTGCTTTGTTTACATCTCAATATAATTTTAATATCAGGCTAATGGTATAATTATAGAGTATTGATTTATAAATTAGAAATCAAGAAGATTCCTTGGGGTGTAGAAGCAAATATTAGAACTTCTATTAATATTTATGTTAATCTAAATACCAACAAAATTAATGTTTACCAATATTTCGGTGCACATTTAATTTAGAGATGACACTGACCCTCTCTGTTGGTCTGAATGTCAGATGGAAATATACAATATGTGGTACAACAGGGATCATTATAACAGTGAGATGTTGACAGTGGTTCTTGTCTCACTCATTCCTCCATGTCTTCTTAGTGAACGTATTGTACCATATGTGCTTAATTAAGGGCATCTGCAAATTATAACATTTACTCTTAGCTAAAATGTTTACACGTGAGCCACGATGGCTCAGCAGGCAGAGTTCTCGCTGCCATGCCAGAGGACCCGGGTTCGCTTCCCGGTGCCTGCCCATGTAAAAAAAAAAAATGTTTACACGTAAAAATGAAAACAGTTTCCTCACCCAAGGAGAGTACCAATCCAGTCTGTAAATATTCATATACTGTAGATAATTTCCAAAATGTTCTAAGTTGAAATTTTAGCATGCAGAGTAAATGATAAACATGATAACTCTGTGCCAATATATTATGAAATTGAAACATGAAAGGACCTGATTAATAACATTTTTCACTGTCTTGCTAATTACAACAGCTTTATCATTTTATTAATCCTTGGAAATCCATATTCCAAATATTTTTTAAAAATACCCAAATGATTTAAATTAATGTATTATCATATCTGATTATATGGTCATTGTGCTTTCCTCTTCCTAACAATAGAAGTGATAGGTCTGCCATAATAGCTTGATTATTCCTTTGTTATCACTCAATCTATGATATATTTGCAGAAAATGTTTTTTTGAGATCTGTTTTAGTTTCCTTGGTTGCTCAAGCAAATACCATGCAATGGTTTGGCTTAAATAATGTGAATTTTAAAAACTCGTGATTTTGAGGCAAAGAGAATATCCGAGTCAAGGTATCATGGAGGCCTTGTCTGGGTTTTTAATTCTACTTATTAAGGACTCCAGTAATAGGATTAAGACCCATCCCGAATGAGGTGGGCCACACCTTACCCAAAGTAACTTATCAAAAAGTCCTACTTATGGGTGGCTGGCATGGCTCAGCAGTCAGAGCTCTGACCTGCCGTGCTGGAGGTCTGGAGTTCGATCCCTGGTGCCTCCTGCCCATATGCAAATTAAAAAAAAAAAAAAAAAAAGTCCTACTTATAATGGATTCACACCCACAAGAATGGATTAAATTTAAGAACATGTTTTTCTGGGGTACATACAACTCCAGCCATCAGAAGACACTGTTGTGTCTTAATTATAATTTAATAATATTAAATTAATTAATTATTATTTAATTATAAGTTAATACATGATCATATAACCTGAATCTCCTTAATCATTTCTTCAAATATTTGCCATAACAAATTCCAGTTCTTCAAATATTTGACACATTATAACAAATTCCAGTTAAAATAGAGTTCTGATTGTTGTATATTTTTGATCAAGTCGAATTATAATTCGTTGCTCCTACCACAATTATAAAAAAAAAAAATTCCTCAATCTAGCCTGCAAAGCATTCTGTTAATCTGGCTTTGGTAGAAAATTTTAATTTACCTCCTCATTAAAATTCTTCAAGCCCTCTGCTGTACTCTCAAAGTGATCCCTTTATCTTTCCTTTTACATATTTCTGCTTCAAGGCCTTTTTGTTCAAAGTATTCTTTATCTTCTTGATGTCTTTCCCACCCTCAGAACTCTGAGTGCTGAAATCCTATCGTCTTTCTTTTAGCTCACATTCTGCCTCCTCTGTGCTGCCTTGTTTGATCACACCAACAGGGAATCATTGCTTCTCTCTTCATATTTCCAACAGACTTAATACATCTTGTATAATAGTTAACAACAGTCTGGTTTATAGCAGGGTTGTTTATGAATACCTTTCTCTTACAAAAACATATAACCAATCAAACTTTACTTGTCATATCCCCACACAGTATGCAAAATGCTCACTTGCTAGATAAATGCTAGCAAAATGAATAAAACAAATATATATATATCCACACTGACATTTAAAAATGATGGTTTTAGAAGCAAGCTTTCTTTCCTCCTTGGATTTTACACAAAAATACTGATGTTAGTTTTCCATATAATATTTTGTGAAATGTTAAAACTGTCACGTGTGTTCTCTATTCATGGATTCTTTATGGTGGGTATTTTATATATCAGTTTATATATTTCCACTTTCCTCTAATGTCCTGAGATACTGATTTCTAGGTATACTCAACTATTTATTTCACTCAGTTTTAAAGAAAAGATTTAACACGTTTATAAGTTTGCATGATATGAATATTAACTTAATATCTAGAATTAAAAGCTTTCCTTTCTAAAAGAATGGAAGTTTGCAGACATTTTTGTTATCGTTCTAGAGCACGAACTATGCCAACCTTCTGTTTTAAATTAAGTACATTTTTCATTGAAAGAAGCACATTCTGTTTCATTGTAATGGAAGCTATAAATCTATGAAAATTCAGAACACTCTCTATAGGCCATAACCTCAGGATTGTATAAAATTTGTTTTAAGAGAATCCATAACTAGGAACAGTGACCACCAATGGATGTTATCAATATATGTATTCAGTTTGTATTCACATACCTTATCATGCTATATTATGTCCCATGAGAAGTGTTATAGATAAGTATAAAAATAATCTGTGAAAGATCAGTGATGAAACCAATAAAAATCTTTGATCAAATTTTATTCAGTATGGTCAAAAAATTGTATCATATCAAAATAAATATAGTCCCCACCACCTGAAATAGAAAGGACTTGGGGTTAGGGAACATGCTATTAAATTATGTTTTTCCCTTTATGGGATCTGAAACAGCAGCTTCTTTCTATGCTTTTTATTGTTTATGAAAATATAATAATATTAGGTACGCCTATAAGTTTTTTGAATATCTGGGTTTAGAAACCAGTTTCAGCTGCATGAGCATTTAAGTTGAGTTACAAATATTAGAATACACTTGTTATTTGAATCATTGGACTTTCAGCAATTGTGTGCTATTTAAAGTTGTTTTAAAGTTTTTCATGTTCCTAAGAAAACAAAGCTTATAATATCATGTGAGAAGGTCAATTAAGGTTGGAGAGATGTTGGGGGAAAAAATGAAAACTTGTTCTTCAAAATTTTGATGAAAGAATAGTATGACCTAGGAATTTCATGCCTTCCCAGTCATAATTGACTGAGAATGACAAAACAATGTTTTTAAAGATGCTCCTACCCTTTTTGGAAAAAAAAATAGTTAAAAATTATTTGACTGGAAAATTAAAGTAAATATATAAATGGGGAGAAAATACAATAAAAGATCCTAAATGATAGCAGGAAAAATATACATCCTATGTAATATTTATTAATACAGAGCCCAATACATATATCAAACAATATTTAAAATGAAAGAAATCATGTAAAGGAAATAATTTTGAGATAATATGGTTGTAAAATCAATTGAATGGAATAGAAATTGCATAATTTGAGGGGAAGAAGATAAAGTATGCTAAATTTCTTACTTTACACAGAGGTGATCAGCACTCTTTTCTTTTCTTTCCTGATGTTGCTAAGAGACAATAAGTGTATATATTTTTAAGTTTTAATGAGCATTTTGATTGTAATTTTATTCTATCTGTTTTTAACATATGCTGAAGTTTATTAAACCTGTTCATCATATTAGGCACACTAATTAGAATCCTCCTTCTCAGACAATGACTTCCTAGGGCCAGCCAAACTTCTGTTCCCTTCTGGATTGGTTGCACTAATGTCCTACTGCACCACTGTCACACTGGAGCAATTATAGATTAGATACTTGGTTGGATCTACTAGTTCTTTGATCTATCCTATTTCTTTTTAAATCTTTTATTTTTAGCATGTGTTGATGTAATTGCCCCAGATATTTGTGCATGTCTGGAGTTGATTTTATTCTACCCTTATTCTTCATTGATAAATTGGCTGGAAATAAGATTTTAAGTTAAAAAAATATTTTTGTCCATTCTTAAACTCTTGAATTGTGTTTCAAAAAGTCAGTTGATCATAATGAGGGTTTATTTCTAGACTCAATTCTATCCCATTGACCTATAAGTCTATTCTTATTCCCATACAACACAGTCTTTATTAATGGGGACGTAGTAAAGTTTGAAATTGGGAAGTGTGCATCTGCCAACTTTATTAATCAGTTTCATGATTGCTTTGGCTATTTTGAGTTACTTGAAATTGCTCATTAATGTTAGGAGCATTTGTATATTTATCCCCAAAATCCAGCTGGGTTTGGCTTTACTGCTATCATAAATGAAATCTTACAGCCAATGAACATTGGGCATTGTATTAGGGTTCTCCAGAGAAATGCAATCAGTAGGATAATATATGGCTATAAGCGTATGTATATATGTATATATATATATATATTTTATGAATTTCTGTATATGTATTTTATGTGTACATGCATATAATTTAATTTTATGAAATTTATTACAGTGATTGCTTCACTTATATCTGGGGATTGACAAGTCTGAATTCTGTAGGGCAGGACTCAAGCTGGGAAATCCAATGAAGATTGTAGGTATAATCAGCCATAGATGTAATCAACTTACTAGTGAATTAAATCAATGAAATATCCTCAAAGTAGCAGTCAGGACAGTGCTTAACCAAACTACTGGATACCATAACCTAGCCAAGACAAGATGACACATGAATTTATCCACTACTGGTCTATGTCATATTCCTAAAGCAAATTGAATATCTAAATTAAAGCAATAGAAGAATATTTTCGCCTAGCTTAATTCAACTGTAGATATGCTGCATACAATAAATGTCTCACTAAAACTTTCCCTGAAAAAGGGTGAAAGCCTTTGGGTAATATTCACTCTTAAACATGATATTCTGCAACTTAAATACTATGATATAAAATCAACACAACTTTTAAGGGGATAAGTTAGGGAAGAAAACAAATAGATTTGATATATATTTCATATTCACAAGAAAATTAAAAAGACAGTCTTAATTGTAAGTGGCCAAGTAGTTGTGGCTTGCATTTATAGCTACCTTCTTCCACTACCCATTCCATGTTCTGTTTACCCTCAGCATACACCACAGCTTCTCTGCCTGATGGGATGAACCAAACCTTCATTCCTGAAGTTTCTGGGATGTTTAATGGTCTTGTCTGGATTGGGTTTTGCAATTTTCCATTGACTTTAATCACAGTATTAGGAGATAGGGGTACTAGGAGATGCCCTAAAGGATCTCCTGCACTGCAGGCAATCTCTTCTTTATTTCCATTGTGTTTAAGTATCCAACACTTTCACAACAATTTAAGTAGCAGGAGTTTCTGCAATCATTCCTGACCTACAGAGAAGAGCAACCACGGAACTCCTTGAGGATTAGGGAGTGACTCTCACAAACTGATTTCTTACAGTCCTGGTGGAAGATGTATTCTCTGAACATTCCTTAGTAGGCATCCAGGTCTTTCATGATAAATCCACTAGCTGTCCAATCTCTCTAAGCCTTTGGATACCCACATCTTATAACGGCAGCTCTGATATGTCTTTTGGTATGCCAACTTCAGGCAATGTAGACCACCTTTGGTGCATGCTTCAGCTGACTAACAGAATAAGCTGTTAGAGCCCTTTCTAACCCCTTCAGCTACAATGCTGGACCCAGCATCAATGTTTAGTGGGCCCAAGTCAATAAATTAGGCCTGATCCTACTTTATGTTCCTTCTACCATTATCCCACACCCTTAATTTTCATTCCTACACATATTCTGTTGACTTCTATCTATATAAATGGGGGGGGGGGTGTCATGCAGTTCTTTTGGAGTATAGTGCATCTCCTCGTGGGTCACACATAAGTCTCAATAATGTGTAATGTTCACATTCTGTCTAGTTCCTTTATGGAAAGTGTAGTACTCAGTCTCTATTATTGTTATCTGTTTATCCTTTTAATTCTATCAATATTTTCTTCATGTCTTTTGGAGACTCTTTTGTTGTATATATGTTTATAGTGTTATATCTTTCTGATCCATTGGCTCTTTTATCAGTATAACATGGCCCTTTTTAATCTCTAGTTACAATTTTTTTTGGATTACATTCTTTTTTTTATATCATTTTAGATACTACAGCTTTCTCATGGCCCCTTTTTACATGATATATCTTTTTCCATCCTTTTACTTTCCATAAATTTGTATCTTTGGTTCCAAATTATGTCTTTCATTTTTCTGTAGAAAGTAAATAGTTGGACCATGTATTTTTATCTCATCAGACAATCTCTTCCTTTTGAATGGATTTTTAACTCATTCGTATTTAATGTTATAATGGGATTGCATCTCCCAACATGATTTTTTTCTTATGGCTCAGTATTTTTGTTCTTCTCTATTTACTCTATTGCTATTTTTTCATTAAGTAAATACTTTTTAGTGAAACATTTTAATTCCTTTAATGACTTTTTCCAGTATATTTTGAGTTATTTTCATAATAAGGTTTTCACAATCACACAGTCACATTGTAAAAGCTGTATCATTATACAGTCATCTTCAAGAATCGAGGCTACTGGAACATACCTCATCAATTTCAGGTACTTCTCTCCAGCTACTCTAGTACACCATAAACTAAAAAGGGATATCTATTTAATGTGTAAGAATAACCTCCAGAATACCCTCTTGACCCTGTTTGAAATTTCTCAGTCACAGAAACTTTATTTTGTCTCATTTCTCTCTTCCCCCTTTTAGTCAAGAAGATCTTCTCAATCCCATGATGCTAGGTTCTGGCTCATCCTCAGGAGTCATGTCCCATGTTCCCAGGGAGCTTTACATCCTGGGAGTCATGTCCCACTCAGAAGGGAGGCCAGTGAGTTCACCTGATGAATTGGCTTAGTGAGAGGGGCCACATCTGAGCATCTGTGTTTTCTTTAGGTCTCTTTGTCTCTAGCATTTCCCTGCTCGATTCATATTTCACACTGTTCTCAAGCTGGGTTTTACTAAATTTGATACATCATTGTGATGTTACTTATGAGAAGACAAATGTGCCTCAGTGATCAACTGTTACACATACTAATCAAAATAAGTATAGCACTATACAGGTAAAATTAAATCTCTTACCAGGGGGTTTGGGCTTTGTTTTTGATGTGATAGAAAATAAGATCGAGGTGATGACTGCACAACTCTGACTTATACTAAAAACAGTTGACTTTTGTGGTCTACAATTCTCTTCCAATAAAGCTGTTAAAGAATGGGAAAAAGTTTAGTGTTCAACAGGCAAACGGAATCTAAACTTTATAAAAAATGAATACAAATTATGGACATTATTTTTGAAAATGGGAACAGTTTTGTGAGAAGTAGTACTTACCCTTTGTTGTATCAAGAATCTCATAAAAATATGTAGTTAAAATAGTCTGCCAAGAATAAATTGTATAATAAAGTGAATAGACATGTAGAAAGAATGGAATGCCCAAAACAAATACATTAAAATATAATACATATAAAATAAGTGGTATCCCTTATTAGTAGAAAAAGCTTAGACTATCCAAAAAATGGTGCAGGGGCTACTGGTTTTCTACATTAAAAAATGACATTGAGTCCAAAAGTATGAATACTCTACTTCTGAAAAATCATCCTAATTATTTAAATGATATTTTCATTAAAAATATAAGTATATTCAATGAACTATAAGAAATTCTAGAGATACCTAGAGAATGAAGGAAGAGGAAAGGAGAAGGAATGGAAGAACACATGGAATGTATCTGTCATGGAGTTATCAAATAGTAGGGATTTATAAAGTTCTTTAATTCATTATATAATATAAGAGATTTTAAAATGCCCATATTTCATACTTGCTTGGAAGATTTTAAAAATAACAACTTAATCTGGTGGTGGGGGTAGTTAGAATGATGCTGTTCTGTAGAAATCACTTTTTCCCTTTTCCTGGGTGTGCAGGTAGACTATATATAAGGCTCAGTTGTAGTTTGGTGTAGCCCTTAGACTCAGTGCAAGCCAGTGAAATATAAGCATATGTGAGGTGTGCTGCTTCCAGGCCCTGCATGTAAAATCTCCTATTCCCTTTTCCTTTCAGCTGTTAGTCTGAACTGTAGCTCTGAGAAAGTGTTAGCCAGCATAATGGGGAGTCCCAGAGTAAAAACTGCCCATTTTCTGTCTAACACAGGCAGAAATGGAAGTTGTAATACCTACACCATACTCGGCATTGGCTGGGAGCTGTCCAGGGAGACCATGTGAATTGGCTTCAATGAGAACACTACAGTGGATTTAAGGTTATTGCAACTGCAGACTGTTGGCCAACTAGGCTCCTCCTAGTGGGTTTTCTAGAAGGGAGCTCTGCACAGCGCACCTCTATGAATGTCACATTTGGTTTGAGGATGATTGAGTTGCATGAAAAATATCTTCTGGGAGAGAATTGGAGAATTGACTCAAGAAACATAGTAGTGGCTCTGTAATTGAAACTGCTGGGCTTAGTGTCCATCTATTTTGAGGCACACAAACTTGCTATGAATTTCCATAGCTAGGTCTGACTGTATAGGCTCAACATTAAACTCTCCTTTATTTTCCTTCCCCTTCCTTTATTATTCTCTGTCTTTGCAAATTATTACATCATCCAACAACTGATGAACCCTAAGATGTGGAAGATAAATTTGAACTCTTTGTGTGCATTTGGAAGATTTTATTTTTCTACTGTTTAGATTGTTGCTGTTTTAAGTATCCAAACACATGTTCCCAGCAAATGACCACATAGGCCTTGTGGGGATATGTCGGGAGTGACATCTGTAGGTCACACTGAATGTGTATGCTCCAATTTAAAATATCAAGGAAAATGTTTTCCAAAATATTGTACTAATTTCCAGTCTAAACTCTTAAGTATAAACATTCCTGGTGTTCCATGTTCTTGATAATACTTGATATTCTTGGGGTTTTCTCTTTTTTGGTCATTTTTGGGGAAGTATAGTAGAATTTAATTATGCTTTAATGTGTGTTTTTTTTGATAACTAATAAGGCAGATCATCTTTTCAGGTTTTTATTGGAGATTTACATATTAATCTGTAGTGCAGTGCTTGTAAGTCTAGTACCCATTTTATTACTCAGCTTCTGTATTTTTTCTTATTATTATCTAGGTATTATTTGTATATTCTGGATATGAGTCCTTGGGCAGTGCATATTTTAAATACCTTTTCCTGTTCAGCAACCTACATTTCCCCATTCTTAATACCATTATTTGATAAATGTCTGTTAATGATAAAATTGGCAAATGAATGCTTGTATATTCATGTAACAGAATTCTATATAGCAAAGAAAATGGATAATCAGCCACTACTTACAAAAAAAAATGCCTGCATCTTAGAAATGTACTCTTTCTAAGCAAAATTGTATAATCTAACCTAATATATACTTTATGATTCCATTTATTAAAATTAATGAAAACACATCAAACTAATCCATGCTGCTAGAAGTAATAATACTGATTATAAAGGGGCCCAAAAGAGACTTCTGGGGTTTTAGCTATCTTCTCTTATTTGATTCAAGTTGTGCTTCATCATTTGCCTTGTTGATCATTGAGTTGTACAAGTGTATTCTCTGTACCTCTCAGCACAGAATGTATAGTATACTTCACATGTTTGAAAATAAGAAATGGGAACTTTACC
Source organism: Myrmecophaga tridactyla (assembly GCA_004026745.1). NCBI lineage: Eukaryota > Metazoa > Chordata > Mammalia > Pilosa > Myrmecophagidae > Myrmecophaga > Myrmecophaga tridactyla. Next base: position 88,882 of record PVIY010005415.1, read on the forward strand.
AGGAAAATATGAAAATGGTCAATAAAATACAAGTGATTTTAATGTATTGTGTATTTCAAGAGAGACTAAAGATGAGTACAATAAATACAATCTCTCAGAGGCCTATCACTCTAATTTACATAAATGTTGTCATCTGTGGTATTATGTAAGTATTGGTCTGTATCAATTTGTATGGACTCAGTTATGTGTAAAAAAAAGTCTCAACTTTTTCCAAACAACAAAGAAACCCAGGATTACTGTAGCCCCAGAGCTTGTTGAATATGGGGGTTCAATCTTCAGTGCCAGATTATCCTAGGCTTCATCATCTGTGTTAAAATACCACATCCAGAATTACAAAAAAGTCTATTCTTGTCCTTATGTGAATAAGAGCAAATATATATTTCCAGTAGTCTTTCAGAAATTTTCCCTTGTCTCATTAGTCAAATCGTGTCCCATTCTGTCAGATGTAAATCAGTTGTTGATCAAGGAAATAGAACCACTGTGAATGGCCCACATCAGTCCACATCCAGCCCTGGACTTAGATGGACAAAGCCCAAAATACCACATTTTGTTTAGGAACGAAGAGCAGTAAAAGACAAAGATGGTAGATGCACATTAGGAAGGAAGGTAAGAAAGAAGTAATGTTTTAGATACAAATGAAGGGTGTACTTTATATTAAAAATGTAAATTTCATATTCCAAAAGGAAGACATGCACCTTTAGAAAGAGAAAAATGCACTGCGTTGACTACTGGTATTTTTACATTATAATAAATACTGGCAATTAAGGTCATCTTCAGACGGCTGTGTATTTAGAATAGTAATTTCATGGTGTCCTATGAAATCACAGAATCACTTCCAGAGATCTTCAGGCCATGTTTTCTACTTTGCCTTTGCCTTATTGATGCTGCATTTCACTTTCTCTTTGAGATATGAATTTCTTCTCTAGCTAGTCATATTTTTTTATAAAATTAAAAATTCAGTTTGTATGTATTTAACCACTATCCTGTCTCCTGTAAAAGAATGAATTTTTTAAACTATTAAATAGATATATGATTGTTTTACTTTTTCAAAGTCCTATTCTCATTTTTCATAACTTGACAGGCAACCCTTTTAAAAAAAATTCACTATTCAGTTTCACAAAGTTTAGTTTCCATATTTTTTTTATAAAATACTAGTAGCAATAAGTCAGTCACATGCTTCATTATTTAAATATATATTTTATAATGGTCTGCATAGTTTGTGCAAATTTAATTATTTAAAGTGTGGTAGTTAGATTCAGTTGTCAACTTGGCCAGGTGAACGTACCTAGTTTTGTTGCTGCAGACATGAGCCAATGGTACGTGAACCCCATCTGTTGCTATTTACATCTGCAGTCAGTTAGGAGGCGAGCCTGCTGCAACATTTGACCTAATTGGCTGGTGCTTAAATGAGAGAGCACAATGTAGCACAGCCCAAGCAGCTCAGCATTCCTCATCTCAGCACTCACAGCTCAGCCCAGGCCTTTGGAGATGCAGAAAAAATCACCCCGGGGAAAGTTGTTGGAACCCAGAGGCCTGGAGAGAAGGCCAGCAAAGACCATCCTGTGCCTTCCCATGTAAGAAAGAACCTCAGTAGAAAGTTAGCTGCCTTTCCTCTGAAGAACTAACAAAATAAATTCTTTATTAAAAGCCAATCCATCTCTGGTGTGTTGCATTCTGGCAGCTAGCAAACTACAACATAAAGGAATCGTTTTTCATGATTTTTAAACACTGGACATACATATAATAAGTCATGTAATGAAACAATGCTAAACAATGAAATAACACAGAAAAATTCAGTCAATTTAGGCAAACATAGAGAGCACTCACAATAGTAATAAAATATCTGTATGACGGTTGGAATTCTGAATTGTAGATCAGTATTTGTTTCAACAGAATTATTATGCATCACTCTTCTAATAGGTATCTAGCATGTGCAAATCACCAGGAATACAAAAATGAACAGGAAAGTAGTCCTGTTCTTAAGGAGCTCGATCTACCAGGAGAGACAACAACCGACTCAATTGCAATATTCAAAACAACAGACATTGTTTAGAGAGAATAAGAGGAGCAAAAAAAGGGAACAAGTTATTCTATTTTGGTACTAAGAAAGAGGGCTTCACTGGGATCATGGCAATTGGGCTTGGGGTTACAAGTTAAAACTTTCCAAGTTTAGGGTGGCTGCCGTGGCTCAGCAGGCAGAACTCTGACCTGCCGTGCTGGAGGTCTGGAGTTCGATCCCTGGTGCCTCCTGCCCCTATGCAAATTAAAAAAAAAAAAAACCTTCCAAGTTTAAAAAATAGTGCAAAAAGCCTAGAATGTGAAAGTTCATAGCTTCCTTTTATGAGTAAATTTTTTATGATTTTAACACAATCTGTAGGACGTTGTAAAAGTGCTGATAACATTTTCTAGTTAGTATCCTCTCTATATGTATATCTTAATATCATAATTTTTATAGTTGTCTTTTAAATTCCTTCTGTGTTTTCGTAGCATGGGACAAAAGAAAGATTCATATTTTGATAATTCCTACTTTTGTAAAATGTGATCAACATAAATTATTTTATGACTCAATAAGTTCATATATTGAAAGAGATATAATTTTACAAATTAAATATAATCAGTAGTTTAAACTATCATTGTCCTCGATTTTACAATATCTTCAGAATTCCACCCCCCCACCCCTCTGCACAACTCAGGTTCTACCAGGATTTTTTTAATCCCACCTTGATAATAAAAAGCCAGGTTCTCACAGACTGTATTAAAACATAGACTCATTTTTTAAAACTTTTTTTATTGTATAATATAACATATACACAAATAAAGAAAGAAAAAAGCAACAGTTTTCAAAGCACTCTTCAACAGTTAGTTATAGAACAGATCCCAGAGTTTGTCATGGGCTGCCATACCATCTGCTCTGATTTTAACTTCTAGCTGCTCCAGAATATAGGAGGCTAGAAGGAATAAATATTTTTTTATCACCATAATCAACTTTGTGTGTGTGTGTGTGTGTATGAAAAATAACATATATACAAAACAATAAATTTCAAAACACAGCACCACAATTAGTTGTAGAACAGATTTCAGAGTTTGGCATGAGTTACAATTCAACAATTTTAGGTTGTTACTTCTAGCTGCTCTAAAATATTAGAGACTAAAAGAGATATCAATTTAATGATTCAGCAATCATGTTCATTTGTCAAATCTTATCTCTATATAACTCCACTGTCACCTTTAATCTTTCTATCCCTCTCTTTAGGGGCATTGGGCTATGGCCATTCTAACTTTTTCATGTTGAAAGGGGCTGTCACTAATATGGGGCAGGGAGATTGAACTATCTGATGTTCTGGAGAGGCTGGGCACTCTATGTTTCAGGACTTATCTGGTCCACGGACCCATCTGGAGGTTGCAGGTTTCTGGAAATTTACTCTAGTGCATGCAACCTTTGTAGAATCTTATATTGCCCTAGGTATTCTTTAGGATTGGCTGGAATGGTTTTGGTTGGGGTTTGGCAAGTTATAATACGTAGCAATGTATAACTGAAGCTTGGGTAAGAGTGGCATCCAGAGTAGCCTCTTGATTCGATTTGGACTCTCTCTGTCACTGCTACTTTATTCGTTACACAACCTCCTTTTGGTCAGTATGGAATTGTTGATCCCATGGGTCAGGGCCAGACTCATCCCTAGGAGTCATCTCCCACACTGCCAAGGGAGACTTTCACCCCGGACGTCATGTTTCACATAGTGGGGAGGGCAATGATTTCACTTGCAGAGTTGGGCTTAGAGAGAGTGAGGCTACATCTGAGCAACAAAAGAGGTCCTCTAGAAGTAATTTTTAGGCATGTCCATAGGTAGTCTGAGCTTCTCTGTTACCCACATAAGCTTAACAAAAGTCAACCTCAAGATCCAGGGCATGGCCCATTGATTTGGGTGTCCCTAAAGTTCGACACAGTATCAGAGAATTCCCTGATGGTAAAGTTTAATAGTTCCATGTTTTTTCTCCCATCCCTCAAGGGACTTTACCAACACTTTGATTTTCTGCTTGATATATTCTAGGATGTATCCAGGCATTACCTTAAGCTATACAGGATTAAAGTAACTCCAATGTATCTCTAAGTCCCCTATATTCTATATTATAAACTTCCAATTTTACCTTTTCCCTGGTCATAAAAGTAGAGTCATATAGGATCTGTCCTTTTGTGTCTGGATTATTTCACTCAGCATTATGTCCTCAAGGCTCATCTATTTTGTCATGTGCTTCATGACATCATTTTGTCTTACTGCTGCATAATATTCCATCATATGTATATATCACATTTTGTTAATCCACATGACTGTCGATGGGCATTTGGTTTGTTTCCCTCTTTTGGTGATTGTGAATAATGCTGCTATGAACATTGGTATGCAAATGTCTGTTTGTGTCATTGCTTTTACCTCTTCTGGGTATATACCAAGTAGTGCTGCTACTGGATTATAGGGCAACTTGATATTTAGTTTCTTAAGGAAGCACCAAATTGTCTTCCATAGCACCTGCACCATTATACATTCCCACCAGCATAAGTGTCCCAAGTTCTCCACGTTCTCTCCAACATTTATAGTTTCCTGTTTGCTTAATAGTAGCCATTTTTATAGGTTTGAGGTGGTATCTCATTGTAGTTTTGATGTACATTTCCCTTATAGCCAATGGAAATGAATATCTCTTCATGTGCTTTTAAGCCATCTGTATTTGCTATTCAGAAATCTATTCATATCTTTAGCCCACCATTTTATAATTGGGTTGGTTGTTCTTTTGATGTTGACTTGTATGATTTCTTTATGTATACAGGATATCAAACCTTTGTCCGATATGTGGTTTACAATTACTTTCTCCCACTGACTTGGCTGCCTCTTTCCCTTTTTGACAAATTCTTTTGGGGTGCAGAAGCCTTTGATTTTGAGAAGTTCCCATTTATCTATTTTTTCTTTTGTTGCTTGTGCTTTGGATGTAAAGTTTAGGAAGCTACCTCCTATTACTAGGTCTTGCAGATGTTTCCCTACATTTTATTCTAGAAACTTTATGGTGCTAGTTAATATATTTAGGTGTTTGATCCATTTTGAAATAATTTTTATATAGGGTGTAAGGTAAGGGTCCTCTTTTATTCTTTTGGCTATTGATATCCGGTTCTCCCATGCCCATTTATTGAAAAGACTATTTTGTCCCAGTTCAGAGGATTGGGGGCCTTGTCAAAAATCAGTTGACCATAGATTTTGTGGTCTATATTTGCACTCTCAATTCTATTCCATTGGTTCAATGCTTCTTTCTTAGTGCCAGTAACATGCTGTTTTGACCATTGTGGCTTTATAACAGGTTTTAAAATCAGGGAGTGTTAATCCTCCCACTTCATTCTTCTTTCTTAGAATGCTTTTAGCTATTCAGGGTCTCTTTCCCTTCCAGATGAATTTGGTAATTAGGTTTCCCAAGTCTTCAAAGTAAGTTGTTGGAATTTTGATTGGTACTGCATTGAATCTCTAGATCAATTTGGGGAGAATTGACATCTTAACTATATTTAATCCTCCTATCCATGAGCAGGAAATGTCTTTCCACCTATTTAGATATCCTTTGATTTATTTTAGCAATGTTATGTAGTTTTCTGTGTACAAGTCCTTTATGTCCCTAGTTAAGTTCATTCCTAAGTACTTGATTCTTTTAGTTGGTATTTTGAATGGTATTTTTTTTTCCTTAACTGACTTCTCAATTAGGTCATTACTTGTGTATAGAAATATTACTGATTTTTGCACATTAGTTTTATATCCTGGCACCTTGCTGAACTCATTTATTAGCTCAAGTTACTTTGCTGTAGATTTCTCAGGATTTTCCAAGTATAGTATCATGTCATCTGCAAAT
>PVIY010005416.1:0-94767 GCA_004026745.1 Myrmecophaga tridactyla
GATGTCTTTTTATTTCTTTCTCTAAATCGATGCAAATGTTCTAAAAAATGATGAATATGCAACTATATGATAATATTAAGAATTACTGATTGTATATGTAGAATGGAATGATATATTAATGCTCTTTTGTTAAGTTTTTTAATTAATAAAAAGTTAAAAAAATAAAAAATAAAAGTATGTAGTTTAATTTCCAGATATTTGTGAATTTTCCATTTCCTCCTCTTTTACTGATTTCTAGCTTCATTACCTTCTGGTAGGAGAAGAAACATTCTATGGTTTCAATGTTTTTTTACCTTCTGTACCCCAACATTTTGTACTTGTTACATATTATATCTTTGTACATCGTATGTCCAAAACCATAGATTTATCATTACTTTTTATGCATTTGCATTTTAGCACCTGTAGGATGTAAGAAGTTGGGTTACATATCAAGACATACAATAGTCCTGACATTTATAATTACCCAAATGGTTATCTTTACCATAGGTCTTTATTTCTTTATGATGCTTTGAACTATTTCCCACCATTCTTTCCTTTCAGTCTGAGGAACTCCCTTTAGTATTGCTTGTGGGTATATCTAGTGGTAAGGAACTCTGCCTACTTTTACTTATCTGGGAATGTCTTAATCTCTCCCTCATTTTTGAAAGAAAGTCTCACCAGATATAAAATTCTTGGTTAGCAACTGTTTTCTCTCAAGACTTGTAAATATTTCAACACATTGACTTCTTGCCTACAGGACTTCTAGTAAGAAATCAACACAATCTAATTGGGTTTCCCTTGTACATAACACATTGCTTTTCTCTTGTAGCTTTCAGAAATCTCTCCTTTTCCTTTGCATTCAACAGTTTGATTAATATGTGACAGGCCATATTTTTCTTCAAGTTTATCCTGTTTAGTGTTCTCTGGGCTTCTTAGATGTACATAGTCATGTCTTTTGCTAAGTTTGGAAGTTTTCTGTCATTATTTCTTTGAATATTCCTTCTGTCTCTTACTCTCTTTCTTCTCCTTCTGGGACTCCTATAATGCATATATTGGTACATTTGATGGTGTTCCAGGGGTCTGTTAGACTATTTTCACTTTAAAATATCCTTTTTTCTTTCTGTCCTTCAACCTGACTCACTTCAATTGTCTTGTCTTTGAATTCACTGATTCTTTCTCCTGCCAGCTTCAATCTGCTGGGAATTTTTCATTTCAGTTAATGTGGTCTTCAACTCTAGTAATTCTGTTTGGTTCTTTTTAAAATTTCTAGCTCTTTACTGAGATTCTCATATTGTCCATCCATTGTTTTCCTGATATCCTTTAATTCTATCTCTATATTTTCCTTCATCTTCTTGAGCATTTTGAAGATTATTTAAAAAAAATCTTTGTCTAGTATGTCCACAGTCTTGTATTCTTCACTGATGTTTTCTGGATTTTTATCCTTTTCCTTTGGATGGGCCATCATTTCCTATTTCTTTGTCTCATAATCTTTTGCTGTACACTGTTTAATTTTAATGTTTTTAAATGTTATCTTTGGGATTCATTGCTTGAGATGTGTTTCTTGAATTGGTATCCACTTAGTGATATGGCAGAGATTTTCTTGAGTGTCACAAACTAACAAAACTAAACAAACATAAGCAAAAAACACTTTTCACTATCTTTTCAAATTGGCTTTGCATTGGCTGGTACTCTCAGTTGGAGTTCAGTCCACCTGTTAGAAAGGTTAATGCAAAGTGCAGTGTCCTTCCTGTCTTTTCTGGTTCTGTGTCTTGTCCTGGCTTGTGCTTTCTAATGGCCTCAGGAATTTCCCTGTTTGCAAGAGTTTGAATGCCCTGTCTACTTCCCAGGAAACAGAACCTCTCTCTCTCTCTCTCTCTCTCTCTCTCTCTCTCTCTCTCTCTCTCTCTCTCCCAGGTGTTCCACTGCAGGCAGGATGTAAAGCAGGTGGGCCTTTGACCCAGGCTTCCTGCTAAATGTTATTACACTGCTTTCAGTCATCTCAAGCTGCTTTTGTCTAGAAGGCAAATTCTGGGATGGGGGCATGCCAGAAAGGAATTTTCCAAGTGAACCTTTCCCAGCTGGAACAAGGCAAGGACTTACAAAGGGAGTGCCAGCCAGCTCCAAAGTGCCCTAGGGAGAAGATGGGGGTGGGCAGGAAAGGTACCAGGAGCTTCTTCCATGACTTCCCAAAACAATGTTTTTTTGTCTCGGCCCCTGCCCAGCAAATGCAGCCCTTCAACTGTCGTCCTCAACTCTGAGGAAGCCAACCCTCTTTAAGTCTCCTTCACCATCCGTGACTAGGGTGGGTTAGAACAATGACCACACCCTCAGAGCCAAATGGGAGTTTGCCCATTTCTGCCACTGACTAGCTGTAAGACCTTGGCCTTGTTACTCAACCTCTCCATCACTCAGTTTACTCGGAGTAAACTGGTGATAATAGTAGTTCCTACCTCACAGGGCTGTATGATAATTAAATTAAATTGTTGTAAAGCTCTTAGGACATAGGAGGGACAATGTTGCTATAACCAAGTGCTAATATGTGCATATTGTATAGAAACATATATGTGCATATTATATAGATGGTAGCAAATCCCTATCAAATTAGGTAAAAAAGAAAATAGAAAGTGGTTGTCTTTGGGACTCAGGAAAGGGGAAGGATGAGGAACCGATGTTTTTGATTTTGAGTCTCTTGGTAAAAGATTTGAAATTTTTTAAGTTGTTGCAGGTAATACTTTAAGTAAAACAAAATAAACTTAGAGAAATCAAGAGCTAATTCCAAATTTTAAAATAAAGAAGCACAAGCTTTGACATGGACAACTTCACACCCCCAGGCAATATATGAACAGTCCCCTCTGCTGTGCAAAGGAAGTCGTACCTGTTGCTGAATGTGGCAGTGGACCCAAGTCCGTTTTTTAAAAATAAAATTGTCAACACAGAAACCTACCATCCAGTTACTCTGCAATAAAAACATAACAAATTCAAAAGCAGAAAGAGTTTATTTGCTCTAAGGAAAGAGTCTTACAGATCCTAGTGATTCTCAATGTGGGGGGAAAACACACATGAAAAGTGAAAGAGTTTGGATCCTACCTCTTTCTCCTATTTGCCCTCTGATAAAGATTTTAGTAAGTAATGAAATGGGAAGCTTACAAAGGAAAAGGGGGAAAGACATAAAAGCCATGTCTTTCCCAGGATCCAGAGAATGCACAGGCCCGCTTTCCCAGAGCTACACTTCCTCCTCTAAACACAACTGAAAGGACGGGCAGGAATCTAAGAACCACTGCTGCTGCTGGTAATAGAATGACACTCAACTGCTTCCAAAAGAAATCACACCACACCGATGCAGCTCACAAGCAAACTACCAAAGAATAACAGAAGAGAACCCAAGTGACAGATATTTCGTTTGATCCTCAGTCTGGGTTGCCTAATCCTCTACCATGTTGTAGTTTTCAAGATGTGCACAGCCTTCTTATCTGTATAATTTTAATCTGTCTACCAAACTCATATTGAATTAAGGTATGTACATGAGAACTTCCAGAATGCCATCCTAAAACAATTTGAGTGCTTCTTTTAATACAAAATAAAAAAATTTACTTTCGTCTGCTTTCATTTGAGTGGCTTCTGGTGGATATAACACTTGGTTCTAAATTCCGCACACACACACCCATGCTCCCCTCCCACAGTGCTATGTCATATAACACGATGTCATCGTTAAAATACAGAATAACAAAACACATTTTGCAGTGGTCATTTGCCAAACTGTCACTATATCTGTACAGTCCAGGCTCTTCTCTAAAAAGGCCAAAAAAAAAAAAAAAAAAGTTTGAACTTTGTCCCCGTTGTGGGCCCTGACAGCACAGCAAGCTAATTCATCACCACAGGGACCCAAGGCTGTGCAACTGACCACCCAACTTACTGTCATCTATGGGGGTGGCAGTTAATCATTTCCTTAAATGATGTGGGTATGAAAACAGCTGGCTGTTGCCCAGCAGACTGACATCACCCATCCTCTCTACCCGAGCAGTGACTGTTGCCATTTCCCCCTTCTTCCCAGACTGCTGGGTTTCAAGAGATTCTGACCGAGGTAGAAATTTTAGCAGTGATTGTGGGATGCCTGTGTCACGACCTGGACCACAGGGGAACCAACAATGCCTTCCAAGCTAAGTAAGTGTTCTAATTGTTGTTATTCTAATGCATCTGCCTTTCTGTTCAGAGCCAAAGGTGACGAGTGCTAAAGAGTAAAGCATTAATTTCTGGCATCCGAGGCCAAGGCCAAGCAAGCCTGGGCATGCGTGCCGTGGGGCCCATCCATCTTTATAATTCCCTATTCTTCTTTTAATTGCAAATTTGCCCTTCATGTCATGCTTGTCGATTTGGCCTGTCTCTGTTGACCTCAGTCAGATAACAAAGCTCAGTAGTTAAAGGACTTATTTTTTTCCCCTCCCCAGAATTTTTGCCCTTCATGGCATGATAAGCTTCTTGGACCTGCTACTCTCAAAATCTGGTTTTGAGACGTATTAGATAAAAGGTGTTCTGAAGAAATTATATAAAGCTAAATATCTCTTGCTTCCCCAATAGAATATTTTCTGGGATCCTTTTGATATTGGGTATTGTATAAACTGCAATGAAGCAAAACTACACACAGGGATTAGAGTCTCTGCTCCCACAGAAAGGTGAGAAATAAACAAAGGAATTGCATAAATGCAGAGGATATGTAGGCAACTATTTGCCGTGTACATAACGTGCACGAATAGAATAATCTGTCCCCAGGCAGGCTGTACTGATCAAGACAGGCATCACCTGGTGCCTTACACTGTGGCCAAGGCCACGGGACTGACGAGTGCTAGAACTAAAACCTAAACCCAGACCTCCTCACTTCTATTGAGGGTCCAGTTTTAATGGTATAGTTCATTACCTGTCTGTAAATGACATTATGTGGCAGTTCAGACACTCGAGGGGAAAGTTCGGCGGTGGAAAAGTCAGAGACAGCTTCAACAAAGAGATAAGGATAACGTTGATAGAACTTGATTTGGAAGGTCCCAGACAAGCCCACCTCTACAATCCGAAAGACTATAGCCTGCTGTCTGACAACAGGCTCCTTTCAGCTCACTATTCTTTTTCCCCTAACCTTCCCCACTGAGACACTGTAGTCCTGGACTCTTGCATTTCTTCTAGCAGATGAATTTTGATTTTGTTTCCTTCTCTCTGCATCCTGAACCCATTGCCCATTGCTTCAAATTTCTCTTCGCAGTAGCCTAAAATTTCCTTCTTGACCCACTTTACTTTCTGTGAAACCAGCTCTGCAAACATTCAGCCCTGGTTCAATCTAACAGTTCAATTTTTCGCTGCTCTCCCTAGATTTTCTAAAACTTCAAAAGAAAAATGTCACAGTAGTAAGGGTTTGAGACATACCAAATTTATGTTCTCCCCACTCAGCTGGGCTTTCAGTACTCCCCAACAACCCTTCTGTGTCCCTAGCCAGCTCCAACTCCCATTGCTCTTAGCAGTCATAAATGCCTAATGTTCTCTCTTCCTCAACTTCCTTCTGCTCCTCTACCTTCCCACACCACTCAGATCACCTGGCCTCCCTGTCACTGAGAAAATTGAGGCCATCAATCGAGAAATCCCTCAGTTTCGTCCCCTGCCACCCACAAACTTATCTGTCTCCATCCTTTCCTCCCATCGGGCCTAGCTCAGTGGAAGAGCTGTTCTTTCTCTCAACTGAAGATGATCTCTCCACCTCTGCATGGATTCCCTTCCCTGCTTCCTCCTCAGGGACCTTGTTCCATTCACCTTCCTCGATGCCCAGTCTCAATCTTTGTTTCCTAGTAGTGTGAACAAGTCCCCCTATCTTGAAAACAAAAAACCCCACCTTAGTCTCCACTTTTCCCTCTAGCTATTGGTCTGTCTCTCTCCTTTCCTTCACAGTAAAGCATCTTCAGAAAGTTGTCTATGTTCATTGTTTCCCTTCCTCCAATTCCTTCTCTCCCAGATGACTTCTAGTACCACCTTACCAAGGAAACCACCTTCAGTAATGTCAACAACAGCTCCTGTTCCCAAAGCTGCCGGACCCTTTATTGTCCTTCTTTCCTGACCCTCTAGCCATGAGACGCATTTTACTATTCCTTCCTTCTGGAAACTTTTCCTTCCCTTGTCTCTTGATAAAGGGTTTTCTCTGCCTTTGTATTTCCTTCTAGGTCTGCTTTAAGGCTTTTCTCCCCTGCCTGACCCTTATGGTGGTATTCTCTCAGGATCCTCTCTGCTCTATACCCATCTGATGAGCTCCAGATCCATCTCTTTGAACCATAAAGATAAAATCCATATCTTTGAGGCCACCTCTCCAGGCACTCATTCCAGCTGCAATCACCTCAATTTCAATCTTTTCCTTCAAACCTGTTGCTCTTTCCTTATCTGTATCCCAGTGAATGGCACCACAGAAATCTGTGAGTCACCCTTCTTTGCACCCCTCAAAGTCAGCCTCCCTTTCTGCATTTTTACAGTGATTTTTGGCTGCTTGGCATCTCCTAGATTGCTACAAAAAACAGCCCAGTTCTTCTCCAGTCTGCCCTACTCAGCGCTCCAGAATAATCTTTCTTAATTACAAAGATGATCAGTTCACTCCCCTGCTTAAAACTATCCTTGGATTTAGGATTATGCTCAAATTCCTTAATTTAGTGCCTAAGGCCCTTTGTTTGGCTCCTGCCTATTTCTCTGGTCCAGCACCCTCTCCTCCCCATCCCACCCCTACCCACGCATCTTTGCTCCAGCCACCGGGGACTTGTGCTCAGATGGGGCACCAGTTCCTGGTGGCTGCTGATAGGTTGTTTCCCCTGCCTGGAATAGCCTTTCTCTCCTTCTGCCACAACTCCTCTGAAAGCTCACTCACAGGGCTCTATCCCACATGTACCCTTTCTCTTAACAATTTTCTGTGTTCCCATAATGCTCTGTAGATGCCTTTTCAAAATGTGCATTATACTCCATTTCAGTTGATGATTTACAGGTCTGTCTCTCCTTCTTGAGTACCCTCAATGTATATAACAAGTGCCATGGCATAATAAACACTCAATAAATGTTTGCTGAGTGAATGAAAGATGAATACATGAATGAGGTTTTATTTTATATTATAATACAGATTTTTAATAAAAATATATAAAGTTTCCTAATTTCTTAAACAGGTTTAAGCTTTTATCAATTAGTATTCAACATAGTTTTTATGAAAACAGGTTTGATGCTCTACTATAAGACAATAATGGCCCTTGGGCCTTCTGAAGTATAACATAAAGGGTCTTCACTAAAGAGGCTGGGAAGTCCCTATTTTTGGAGTTCTGGTGTCTGCTTTCCTTATTATTTATTTACTTTTAGGATTCCTCTTTCTCTTAGGCTAGTGGCATTGATATCATTGAATCTCTCTCTCTCTAGCCCTTACCAGTCACCACTTAGGCACAAAGATAATTGTGTAAGAATTGTTTTGTTTTATTTTCACATGGGCAGTTACCAGGAAACAAACCCAGGTCTCTGGCATGGCAGGCGAGAACTCTGCCACTGAGCCACCATGGCCCGCCAGAATTGTTTTCATAAAACAAAAGTAAACCCCTTGGGAATTCTCTTAAGAGTGAAGTGTACACTACTTGCAGGTACTAGTCCCCCCTCTCCAGAGAGAAAGCCTGCCTGTCTCAATAAAAGAAGCACCTTTCTCACTAGTTGTTTGGAGGAAGAGTCAATTCCTAATCCAAGCTGGGCCAATCATATTTTATTCCCCAGGAGTTTGAGGCTGGATTAGTTGCAGGGATCCAAACTGCAGGCCAACATAGACCCATTTTAGGAAATCTCTGATGGCCACATCCCAAGTGGATGAGAGAAACAATAAAGCCAGTCTGCAGAGAAGAGATTAGAATGAAGTCAATATTCAGGGAGAAGCAGAAAGGAGAGCCAGTGCACCCCTATACAAAGACAGAGAAAAATCACATTTCATGATTAGCTTTCTGCATCTGCAACTATTTCCAAGAGACCCAGCCTACACTTGTGATCAGTGGGTTCCTTCAGAGTTCCAAGTATCATTTAATCAACCTCTTTCATAGTGAAGCTGGGTCCACTCCCTTTCTGTTCTTTGCAACTAACAGTTAAAATAAGGATAACTGCCATGTATTTGTTGTTTACTATGTTTCAAGCCCTGGCAGACATCCCTGTGGGGTAGTTTTACAGGAGGAAACCAAGCCTCAGTATGGTAACTTGCCCAAATTCATACATCCAGAACATGGAATCTGGTGTTTGGACCTGGACTGTCTAATTCTCAAGCCATTCTTTAACCGCATATCATGTTCTCTTCCATGATTTTGTGATATCCATTTGGGGCCTTGGGCTTCTAGTTGAGTGGCCAATTAGCAAGATGTGTGGGCCCTGGAAAGCTAAAATATATTTTCACATTCAACAGTTCAAGATGTGGAGTCATAAAGACCATATAACTTAACTAGACCTTATAATCATATTTTTCAATGCCTTAATTTTACAAAAATGAAAATTTCATATATATTATATGTGTTAAGTCAGATACTAGAATTCAAATTTTTTTGCATTGTCATGCCATATGGTCACACCTGCTTATTGCAAAATTATGTGTTTCCACTAAAACTATTAACTTTGGTGCTTGCTTTGGCGGCACATATACTAAAATTGGAACGATACAGAGAAAATTAGTATGGCCCCTGTGCAAGAATTACATGCAAATTCATGAAGCATTTTATATTTATAAAGAGAAAAAAACTATTAATTTTGTACACATTTTATCAAATTAACCAGGTCATAGTATGTCCATCAGCCCTGAACCTGCACTTTTGAATGCTGTAGCCATCCAACCCCAGGAAAGATTTCCTTCAACAATGAATGCTAACAGGCCTTTTTACATCACGATGGAGAAACTACCTTCTTATTGATTAGAATGAGATTTATTCAGTTAATGTGCCATTGTTCAGAAAATTCCTAGGAAGAAATCTATATCCTTTTCTCCTTTGTATTCCCAATTAATTGAGTGTCTTCTCTGCGCAAGGAACTGTACAAGCACTGTGGGGGGAATAAAAAAGAATAACAAACAGTTGCTTTCCTTAAAGTATTCACAGCCCAGTCCCTGCCTTTCAAGTGATTTGGAAATGGAACTTAAATGCATCAATTATTATGTGACAAAGCATATGCTACCTTTTTCATATATAAGGCTATAAAGAACAGGAGACATTTGGCAGGGGGACAAATTACTATATAAAATGTAAAATGCTTCTACAATAAAAAGTTGTGAATTTAGTTATAGCACATATAATTTATTCACTTAAGCCTTTCTAATGTGAACCTTTGCATTTTCATATTTTATTCTAAATTTTTAAGTATTGGCGTGTGTGCAATGCATGCTCAGTAGGTAGAGAGGGCAGCAATACCTCAGTGCTTTGAAATTCCTATAACACCTCTCCCCTGTTTTCTCCAGGGATGGTGTTTTCTTCTCATCCCCTTCTCCATTACAGCTGACCCTGATGATTAAATATCAGTACCGAGCAGCTTTGTAGTATATTCTCCTAGGAGACTCCTTCTATTCATTTCTAGCATAATCTCTTATACTCATTTCTTGGGAATGAAAACCCATCGTGTTGCTTTCGGCCAGGTCCCAGAAGTGAAATAGTGGGGCACATTAATCTGCAGTGACAGCCTAATCCCATTCCTCACCACCTCCCAACAATTCTCAATTTCCTAATTACCTTTCATGGTTTTCCTTTTAAAAGTTTCCCTTCAGCCAGGGCTGCATATTGCCTTTAAGTCTCTTTTTCAAAGAATATTAATTTCTAGGGAATTTACGGAGGTACATTTCCTTTTGCACATTTATTTTTGGTGCCCGTACAAAACATTGAATGCCTGTAAGTACAGAATTTTCACTTTGACTCTTCTTAATAAGTGGCTTCTCAATGTGCTACCTGTCTGAAATAAGGAACTTTAGAGTACTGGAACAATGTAATCTATACACATCATAAATAAATACATATATTGATGCACTTATGCTGATGGAATTTGGATATGCCTCCCTTTCTTTCTCCCTTTGACCACTCTCACTCTACATACTCCCCTACATACATATATATATATATACATAAAATCATATTTTCACAACTACAGTGTGTGCCCCAAAGCTACTTATGATATACTTAACACAATTAAATTGTGATTTGGTGTTAAAGTCCATTTTTTTCATATGTAATTGATTTGAGTTTTTTTTCATATTTTACATGAAAAAGTGGAAGTATGCCTATATACAGAGTATATTACATGTAAGACAAGTGCCTCTATTAAAAGTGGTTTTATGATCAAATGAGATTGGATAATGCTATGTATTATATTTCCCTCCTACAAAATCATGATGCATATACATATTAATGCTTCCAAGGTATCCTGCCATAAAGAAACAGTTAAGTTTTTGACCCAGCATTTCTCAAACTTATCTGATCATGAACCTTTTTTTTTTATTTTTGTCCATAATGCCATTTGACTTTCCAAAGAGCTAGTATTCTGTAGAATACTTTTTGGTAAAATTTGTTCTAGCAGATACATTTTCATTTCTTGCCTCTTACATCAAGCTTTAATGACTGTGAACTTCACTCTTGATAGTCCTAGGAGGTCAGCAATGTGTAATGGCCAGTATAGGCAGCATTCTCTGTGAGTCTTGGCCTGAGACAGAAAACACAAAGAGATTTTGAGGTTTTAGGAAATCTAACAGAGACCAAATCTAATAATGTAAATAAGGGATCCATATGGATATGGAAGCATTCTTGCTTAGATAATTTTACTCTAGAAAACTCAAAGTAGAGTTAATACCATACTCTGTTCTATGAATGCTAAGGTGGCACTTTGCAAGCATAAAGGTGAGCATTGTTGGTGCAAGGCTAGTCAGATAAAGACCCCGGCACAGTTAAAGAGGGACAGGGTCAATAATGCCTGGTAGGGACCCTGTTGAGAGGTTCATGAAAGGCTTTAGAACCTACCAAGATCCATGCTGCTTCATGCTTCTGAGATCCACCCTTCAAACAGACCATTTCCTCTATTCCTATCAGCCCCAAGTAGCCTTTTATTCTGTCTCGGAGACACCCGAATGAAGACCCAAATCAAACCTTGCTTCTTCAGTGGAGATTTCTATGGAACACATGCCACCCCCAGCCAGGTTACTGAACATCTCTACAATCCTTACCACTCTGCCTGTGATCATTTGTTATCCCCTCTATTAGACTGTCAGCATCCTGAGGGTAGAGGCTATATCTTATTTATCTTTGTATTCCACATGCCTAGGATCTAGCATAATAATAGTTAACAATATTTGTTGATTGAATGAATGATGGATGAATGATGAATGAATTACAATATCTTCCTGCACTTTCATGGCACTAGTCTGATTCACTTGCCAAATCTTTATATTTTCTGTGATTGAATCAGTATTGTGTGAAGGTGAAGAGAATATAAGATAAAATTACAGAAGGAAACCAGGAAGCAATCTGATGATCATGATGCTCAACATGGCTCTATTTGCCTAAATGCTAAATAAAAGAGAAATGGCCCTGAGAGTCCTTCTAATGAAACACAGCACTTCAAAAGCCATATGGATGCTGGGGAGAGGGAGAGGGGCAGCACACAAAACAGTGTATTTGCTATAAGGTTATAACGAAGGAATCATCCGGTTGAAGGAGAAAACATCTTACTCGTTCTGAATAGTGAAAATATAATGTGAGTTGGGCTCATCAAATTGACTTAACTTTAATTGGGTCCACTAAACTATTATGAATACAGGAATATATAATATTTTGTTTCTGGACCCTACCTTAAATGGCCCCTTATTAGGATTCCCACCAGTAAATTAGGTACACCTGAGCATGGCTCTTCAACAGAAACAAACAGCAGGAAGCTGAGCCTATTATATTTATAGTTATGAATGATATAATGATAAGAACCTTAAAAGCTTCAAATCCAGATTTCAATGTAGTACTTACTAGCTGTGTGACCTTGGAAAAGTTTCATAACTTCACTGAGCCTTGGTATCTACATCTGAAAAATGAGAAAATAGCATCTATTTCATGGCTTTTGTCAGAACTAAATTAAATAATGTATGTAAAGTTATTAAACTGTTGTCTAGTGCAGGATAGCTGTTATTAATAACATTATTATTATAAAATGTCTTAACACACTTATTACTGTCACTCTTCTGAGCTGAACTATAATCTCTAGACATACCACCACAAGTTTATTAGCCTATTACTTAATAAGCTAATACCTACCCTGTACTAGACACTTGCTGTGAAATGCACATAAAATATCCTAGAATTTCAATATCCGAGACAAAAGACTATATGGTAACTTTAAAGGATGTATTTTCATGAAAACATATATATATAATGAATGCTATGCATACAATAAAAATTGAAACTAATATTAATTAGTCACTAAAATAGCCTAATAAAAGCTTATTTGTCAAATGAGATAAAGGCAAGATATAAAGAAATAGCATACCTGATTAAAATCTAGAACCCTCCTTATAAACATATTCATACTAATCCCTGCTAAACCTAACCTGCTTTTTCTCCCAATATGTGGCCAGCTCTGAGTATTCTCAAGGGCTGCAGGTGCTCAGGCCCCTAAAATGATGATGGTCTTGGGCTGCCTCATGCTGGAGATGAAGGGAGTTTTGTGACCAAAGTCTTCACACTGCCCTTGGGCACAGTCTTTGCTCCTCTCACTAGCAGGACGGAATGTGAGCTGTCAATTTCCCAGGCTCCTTCAATAAGTAAAAAAGAACACAAGGTGGGCTGCGAGGGTGGTTCAGTGATAGAATTCTCACCTGCCATGCGGGAGACCTGGTTTCGATTCCCAGTCCATGCACTTCCCGAAAAAACAAACAAACAAGCAAAACAAACAGACAGAACCCAACCAAACAAGCAAGCAAGTCAGCAAATGGTGCTGCAATAACGGGATACTCACATGGAAAAAGAATGTAATGTGACCCTGCCATACAGCATAAAAAAAAAAAAGGAACACAAGGACCTAGATATGTCCTCAGCCTGAATCCCATGATTGTCCTTTTAAGCCATGAATTCTCTGGGATCTCTCTCTCTCTCTCTTTTTTCTTTTTCTTTTTTTTCATTTTTATTGATACAACGTACAAGCACATACATTCTCAACATACAAACATTCCATACATGGTGTACAGTCAATGGCTCACAATATCTGGGATCTCTCTTGACTCTTAAGGCGCTCTTAATTCCTACTCCAAAAAAGAAATTAGTAATGAACATACTTGGACATTTTAAATGAACACTTCATTGAACTGATATTGTTGAAGAATGGGTTGTTCTACAAAAGCAAAATTTACAGATAACTGAAAATAATCTCTTCAAGTATCAATTAATATTCTATTGATTTAAGATGGAAATATCTATAAGTGTATTAAGTTTTGATTTATAATTAGCCTAGAGTGCAGTCTGCTACACACTGGGGGCTGTGATAAACACTTTGTATTTTACTGTGTTCTCATAACAGGTAAGGTAGACAGAATATCTTAATTTTCAAGATGAAGAAACTTGGTCTTAAAAAGATCCAGTAACTGGCACAAACCACTAAATAGATGAAGAACTGAGGTCTGAATCCAAAAAGCAGGGAACTTTTTAGAATTCCACACTGAGGTATCAGGAATTGTGGAATGGGAAACTATATTAGACATGGGTCAACCTTGTATGAAAGTAGATAACATGGGTTCTAAATAATATTCACGAGGTCTTTTCATGGAGAATCAAATACGTTGGGTATAAGTCAGCTATTCTGGACACTCAGAAGCTTTGTAAGGTTTACTTCTGAAGCCTGACCTACAGATCCTACAGGATACTCCCTTCACTAACCTCCCTGGATTTCCAACAGTTTTACAATCTGACTGCCAACAGAGATCTTGTATGCAATTTGCTTTTCTTAAAGAGCCCATGCAAGCATTTCTGTAAACCAAGAGAGAGGGCACAGTGGGGTTCAGGTAGAGTCATACAATGGCTTCTTGAAAGACCTGTTAAAGGTACTGCTGTTGGAAAAGCCACATGGCAGGGATGGTTTATGTTCTATTTTCAATATTAATGTACTATTTGTGACTTTTGAATTGGATTAACAGCATCAAATTCTCAGAGAAACCCATTGTTCTCCTGCTCACAATGTGTATAATTTCAACGTTACATCCTTTGCAGCAACAATCACAGAAAATCTTTTTTATTTACAAGCCTGCCTGTGCCCTTCTTCCATTCTCTGTTCTTCAGACTATAATTCTGCTGATATGTGCTGAGGTCAAGATACGAAGTCAGACCTTTCTTTCTGACCCAAACCCAGCTTCTTTCTGGTCATCTGTATTAGTCAGCGTTCTCTAGAAAAACAGAACCAACAGGAGCAATATGTAAATATGAGATTTATAAAAATGTCTCATGCAACCGTGGGGATATTAGAGTCCAGAATCTGTAGGGCAGGCTGTGAGCTGGCAGTTCCAATGAAGGTCCTCAATGAACTCCCCAGGAGACGCTGGCTGGCTGAAACAGAAAGAGAGATTCTCTCTCCTGAATTCTCCTTAAAAGCCTTTGGTTGATTAGATTAAACATCACTCATTGCAGAAGACACTCTCCTTAGCTGACTGCAGTAATCAGCTGTAGGTGCAGACAACGTGCTCGTGATTTAAGACCATGAAATGTCCTCACAGCAACAGATAGGCCAGTGGTTGCTTGACCAGACAACTGGGCACCATCACCTGGCCAAGTTGACACATGAACCTGACCATCACATAGTACAAAACTAGAGCAGTACTTCCCCAAATGCTAGTCTATGAGGTGCCCCTTGATTAAAGCTTCCTGTGGCAGAATAAGTTTTTCTGGTTACTCTGTCATACTCCTAATGCATATAAATTTATATTAAAGATTCTGAAAAGTTGTGTATACTTTATAGCTTAGATTATAATCCTCTTTTTAACATAGCTCATTAATATATCATCAAGAAACATTGGGAAATCTTGTCTTAGGGTTGTTTGAACTTTTCCTACTCCTTTGAAAATTACATATAGTCAAAAGTCAAGCTCTGTTGATTGCATCGCCTTCCTTTCCATTTCCTTTGCTACCCCCTTAGCTCAGGCCCTGCTTTTCTCCCCAGACCATGGTGATCAATGTATTCTGACTGCTGTCACTGCCTCATAGCAAGTCCATGTGGTTTTTACGTCTTCCTCAGCTGCTCTGCAGTTCCTGGTGCACAGTTCAGATCATAAAACCCCTTCTGCATTCAAAACCCTTCAGCCTCCTATTACAAACTGAATAACATCCAAAGACTTTGCCCCTGAAAGCAAAAGCCTTTCTGGCCTTGTCAGAAACAGTTTACCATCATATATCCATTGCTTCAGCCAAACAACACAGCTGTCATTCTGGGAAGGCATCCTCTCATTTCCTATCATTTTTTTGCCCCTGTCTACATCCCATCTTTGGAAGAGCTACCTTCTTCATGAAATCTACTCTCATCCCTAAGACCAGAAATTAATTTCATTTTTCCTCAGAATATCCACAGCACTGTCACTAGACCTGAAACACTTTCTACAAGTCTATTAATATTTGTATTGTGTGTTATATGCATTATCTTTCCTTATGATCACATATCTTCCTTACTAATCTGTGAATTTCTTAGAGGTACGGAGTGTGACTTACTCATCGTTGTATCATCTTCAGCATCTAGCCTAACACAGAAGGTTCCCAAAAGATTTATTTAAATGGATGAGCAAACTGCACAAGCAGTTGCCTTATAATGTGTCTGCCCATGGTCCTTTGCCAAAAGCAGGAAAAGAAGTTTGATCTTAACCGCTGATGTGGGGGAGCAGTTGATAGGTGAAGGGCCCCGGTAACTCACCCTTCTGTCCTTTTACAGGAGCGGCTCTGCCCTGGCCCAACTCTATGGAACCTCTGCTACCTTAGAGCATCACCACTTTAACCACGCTGTGATGATCCTTCAAAGTGAGGTACTGGCCGAAAGTTCTGCTTCTCCCCTTGACAGAAAACCAATAAACTATTTGTTTTCTACCTCTCTTTTCTTTTTAGTGGATAGACACAGAGAAGTGGGACAACTTTTTCAAGCCAAACTATTGGGCCTTATCTTGGTGGCTTTTTTTTTTTTTTAATTTTTTCAGCTGCCTGGTAAAGGACCTTGTCCAAATTCTTCCTGAGCTTGTCATTTGGGCTTCATCACTGTTTAGGAGGCTTCCCCAATTCAATTAATAGAATAGACTACCCATAGCTTGTCACCAAAGCATCTCTTATCTTCCATAAGGGGTACAGGGACCCCTTAAGGGAATAGCTTCAACTTGGTTAGTGGCCCAACTTTCTCATTTTGTGAAACCTAAAACCATTTTAAAGATGATAGAAGCAGAAACAGGGTGAGAAAGATGCACTTTCTCAATTAACACAATTGAGAAACCTGTAAATGATAATACACTTAAAATTGCTTATGGGATCACTGTGAAAGTAAGAACTGCAAACTTAAGACCGGGAGCTAATACCATATGCCTTATTTTTCTTCATGCAGCAGTGCAGGAGTTAGAACTTTATACTCTTAGCTCTCCATGGAGAAAAACAGAAGCCACCAACTGACTCTGGCAGAGGCTTTTAAGTTTAAAATTGCCAGGAAAGGATCTATTTAATTTTCTGCAGGTGTACAGACTTCTTTTTTTTTTTTTTTTTTTTTGAGGCCAAGAAGGGATCATCTGTTCCCCATTATTTGTCAGTTCTCTGGCTGTGCCATTAATTATTATCATCATCATTAAGGCCCAGCTTTGCTGGAATAGCATCATTAAATATGGAGGGTTTTTTCCCAGACTATCTTGAGAAAGCATGTCTTTTACAATATTGTGGAAGTCTCTGACACTCCAGAGTCTTGAATTCAGGCTGGAGAAGGAAGGGTAAACCCATTGCGGGTGAGTTATTTTCAGATAGAAATGAAACATGGAGGTTTAGGCTCTCAGTAACTCTGACAGAAATCAGCAACCTGGTATCTCTGACTCTGGAGTTTTCCTACCAAAGTCTTGTTTTGGCTGAGTGTTGTGGAAGAGAGAAGTAGGGATAGGAACAACTCCAGTTCACACCAGCCTTTCTATACTGGTAAATGTGATGGGTTTATGTCTTCAACCTCAGAAATCCCACCTTTGTATAATAAGGATTATTATCAAGATGTTAAGGTTTCCTTTGAAGATAATTTGTTTCCTCAGGGACCTTGTGGAGTAAAAACTTCATTAATGCAAACCGAAAATGTATGTTCAGACAAACAAAAGGCATTGACTGTCCTTTACTGTGGGGTTCTCTGAAGAACAAAGAATAATAATAATGGAGCCATCCACTGAGCAGCTGTGTGTGCCAGGCGCTGCCCTCGTGCTTCACCCATATCCCCTCCTGTTCTGCCCATCAGAAAGGCAGGACTGCCGCTGTCATCACTCCCTTTTCCAAATAAGACCTAGGCACAGAGAGGTTAAATGACTTGATGAAGTTCACACAGCCGGTTGATTGCCCAGATCCCTCTGCCTCCACATTTGGTTTTCTTTCCATCCATACCACATGCACTGCTGCTCTAAACAAAAAGTAGAAAGAGTATTTCAGGGAAACATAAATTTCTTTCAGGGGCCATTTGCATATAAGCAATACACTAATTTTTTTTAATTGAAGCTGGCTATCTTTGTCACTCTGTTAGTTGTAAACTGTGCTAGTTACTATATGCCCTTTAAAAGTAGTAAAATGCACTCCACAAAATAACTCAAATTCAGACTAGCTTTCTCCACGATTAGTCCACATTAGTTGTTACTGTAACTTGCTCCTAATGGCTCTATTTCTTCCACTGGGAGATGCTGGCATGTGGTCAGATGCAGGGACTATTTTCCCATAGTTTCCCCCTACTTCTTCCCAGGACCCAGATCAGTGTGCCCATGATTGGTTCATGTAGCAAGGCTCGGGCAACCTAACCAGGCCAGAATGATGGTGTGGTATTCCTTTAGTTAGTTGTCTTCTTCCTGATGGCTGAATTAAGGGTCTGGAAGCATCCATTTGAAAATTATTACTAATATTGGGCCCAGTCCCAAGTGGAACCAATTTACTTTGCTTCTTAAGGAGAGACAGGTTCACCCAGTGAGATAAATTAACTCAAGGAGCAGATTATCACTTGGTGCTTGGTAAGAGGTAATTTGCTAATTGATATTCTGCATCCCTGAAAGAATTAATTTACCTCTCATTAGAGAACAGTTCACTCTCAAGTAGTCATTCCACATACTTCCTTCTCCACCATCTTCCAGCTCTCAAAGCTACGTTTAAAACTGGTCCAGTTCCCAGGCCACAAAGAGTTCATATTTCACGCTGAGAAAACCCAATAAATGAAAAGTCCTGACTTTCAAAGCAAATTAAGTGAAATGTTGGTCACTTTACAGAAGGATTTTTCACATTACTAAAACCAAATAATGGAGCTGCCAAGTGCAGCTACAGTGAATTATGATGAATGGAAGTGTGCTTTGATATGAAGATATAGGTGTATTTGCAAGTTTTCATAGGTAAAATTCATCTTTTGAGCCATACTGTGCCACGAATGATGCCTCTCTGTCCTAGCCATTCAGTACCTACTACGCAGATCATTAAGGCACACCTTGACATTTTAATGCAGAGCTTCTCAACTTTCGCACTATTGACATTTTGGACCAGAAAATTATTTGCTTCAGGGACCATCCTGTGCATTGCAGTATGTCTGGCCACATCCCTGGCCTCTATCCCTTAGATGCCGGTAGGCCCCAGGTAATCTGTTACATTACCTCTGAGGAGGTTTACAAACACCCTTGGGGGCATCCCTGAGGCTCCCAGAGCTGCGTGTGCTCCCCCTTGTGACCCGCCCCATTGCCCCCATCTCCCACCTGCACCCACCTAGTGCCTATTCACCCCGCCCCCTTCCATGCCCAATCCCAACCTCCCATGTCCAGCCCCAACCAAACCCCCCACATCTAGCCCCTCCTTCCACCTTCTGCCCCGACCGTGGGTTCAGCCTCTGGGAGGGACCTGCATGGTTTTCCTTGTCCTTCCTCCTCAGTGTCCCCCAAGAGCTAAGACTTTTGACCCTTTAAGTATTAACCTGTATGGATTTCGCAAATAAAATGGGTTTAGAGAGGAAAAAAAAAAAGATTAAATGCTGAATAAAGTGCCACGTGGTAGAACGCCTCAAAAATGATTGCACTTCTCCCTTTGCTAGGTTTGCCAGGGTATCGGTTTGGATTTCTATCAAAATGCCATTATGCTTTTTGCAAAAAAAAAATGTTTTTTAATGCAGGAAAAATATATAATCGATTGTTGTCTTTTGTGACTTTTCACTTTTTCGTTACAGGGTCACAACATCTTTGCTAATTTGTCCTCCAAGGAATATAGTGACCTTATGCAGCTTTTGAAGCAGTCAATATTGGCAACAGATCTCACGCTGTACTTTGAGTAGGTATTGGCATTTCATCTATTTGACAAATGGATATCTGATGTTCTATCGTTTCATTAATTTTCAGGTCCATATTGGGGTTTGCCTTTACTGTAGCATCGATGTCAGTGTGCAAATGAGGTAAACTTTTTTGTTGTTGTTCTTGTTTCCCTCATCTAAATGAACTTTATTCATACTTTAAGGTGATTCCTATAAACCAAGGGAGTCAGGGCTATAATCACCAGATTCATAGCTTTCTTCTATTTTATGAGCCTTGTTTGGGAATCTTGACTCTGACTAGTGACTGGCTAAGATTTATATCTAGATTATTATTTCTGGTCAGAGCTATAGTGGCCTTAAAGATGATGATGATTAAAAATATTTGTTGCTAGATGACTGATTAGAAATCCAAGCCTTCATTCCTTCCTATCCTCTATCTCTCTTTCTCAGATGAGCTGGCTATCGTTTTTCCAAAGTTCAGGCCTCCATCTGAGCTGAAAATCCTATCCCTCCCATCCCCTCTGGAATCTGTTCCATCTAGTATCCCTGCTTTGACAGCCTGGCAATTTTTTCCTCCACTGATATATAGTTCTTGCTTATCTTAAAAAGCAAACAATCCCCCTCTCTGAAAAAAATTATTTCATTTGACCCCACGGAGATCACCTGCTTTTTAGTTTACCTTTCTTTTACTGCCTACCTCTTTTAGTAAATAGAGCATATTAGTACCTCTATTTTCCTAACACCCATCTGCACATTGAAGAGCAGATGCAACCTTCGTATTCCTCCAAAAGTGTGTTCTCAAAAGGTCACCAGAGACTTATTTGTCCCCAAATTCAGTGTCCTTTACTCATTTTTGATACAGCATCTTCAACGTTTCTGAAGGTTTACTAACTTTCATTGCCAGTTTCTACACTCTTCGCTTCTAAAACATCCAGCCGCCTTCCTCTCTACTTTGGATTCTTTGCACATTCTTTTCTTCTTGCTCCTAGGTATGAGTCCATGAACCTGTGTTCTTCTTTCTCACTTAAATTCCTTTAATTCAGTCTCACCTTCCAACTCTATATAGAAGATTTTCAAATTCCTCCCTCTAACCCTCACTCACATTCTAGACCTTGATCTCCAACTTCCATTTCAAAAATTTTGAATGGCGCCATTGTTTTCACAGCAAGCTGTAAACTGATTTGGTCTACAAGACCTTGTATAATCTGCCCACACCTTTTTTCTTCATTCTTATCTTCCGCTTCTTCCCTACATGATTTTCTACTTCAACCCACCTGGTCCACATTACCCTCTGAAAACACTCTTTGCAGTCTCGGGCATATGCCTCCAATTATATCATTGTTCCTACATGGATTCCTGTCCCTTCACTTCCCCTTCAGGCTGAGCTAACCATCCTATAAGGTTTGGCTCTTCTCCACCTTTTCTAGGAAACCTCTTGTTTCCACTTTTGAATCTTTGCTGCACTTTGTAACCGTATTACTTTGAATTCTGTTCTGAAACAAAGGAAAGAAAACCCAAAGTAACAGTGCCATACTGTTCTATCACATGAAAGAAGTATGGAGATAAGCAATCCAGGGCTGGTAGAGTGGCTTCACTAAGTCATCAGTGTCCCAGGCTCCTTCTCTCATGTTGTTTCTACCTTCAGCACATGGTTTCTACCTGTTAGTCCAACATAGCTACTCAAGCTGCCCCCATATTGCCCATATTCCAACCAGCAGGAAGAAAGAAGGGACAAAAAAAGGGGGCTCAAAGTGTGATGCAAGTTATCTCTTAAGACAATTTTCTGGAAGCTACCATATAATACTACACATGCATCTCATTATCAGAGTCAGTCACTTGGCCATACCTGGCTTCATGAAAGGTTGAGAAAAGAAGTCTTACTCTGCATGGTCAGGTGCCCAGCTAAAACTCAGGGACTCTTTCACTAAGGATGAAAAGAGGAGGTGGGGTTGGGGGTAGGCAAATGGCAGTCTATGTCACCGGTATTCGTTGCTGGATTCTGATGAATGGGTTATTACATGGTATAATGGAAGGAGTAAAGTCTTTGGAGTCATATTGGTCTGGATTAAAATTTCCTTCTGGCCTACTGGTTAAACCCAGTGGATTGAGCCCAAGTGTTTATATCCTTTCTTTCCTGAAACTCAACTAAAAATGATATTAAATAAACTTAAAAGAAATAAAAGCATAAATCTATAAAGAGAAAGAGAGAGGACACACAACAACTAATAGGAAATGGAAGATGGAAGTCAGACTGACAAATGGTAACTGATCTACCAGAGTAGAAGTGAAAAGTAAAGCATGGACCTAAGGAGAACAACTCTGAGAAGCAAGCCAGTTTGCCCTGCAGAAGCTTGCTTGAGATTTAGAGACAAAAGTTTCCATGAAAAGTGAAGGTGACACTCAAAGCTGAAGACAAGGAGATACTAAAATATCAGTTTACAGAGCAGGCAGAGTCCACAAAGCTCTCCAGCAGCATAGCCAGGTAATGTCCTTTCCTCTAGTGCTTGAGAAGGCCAGAGGTTTATCCTCTGGAGAAATGAAATACAGGGCTCTGAGCTGAGGAGTCTATAGAGCAAGAATGAGCTAATGAGCTCTAAAGAGAGGATTAAGTGAAATGGAATGTGTCTCTGGACTGGAAACCCATAGCCCATGTTCCAGTCACCCAGAAGCTAGGAGTGTAAGAGTCACACACCCAAGGTTGTCAGATTTAGCAAGCAGAAACATATGAGACCCCGTTGAATGTGAAATCCATATAAACAATGAATATTTTTTGGTACAAGAATGTCTTGTACAATATTTGCTTACGCTATACTAAAAAGTATTTGTTGTTTATCTAAATGTAAAGGCCTCCTATATTTTATCTAGCAATTTCACCCTACCCCACCCCCACCCAGCTTTTTAATGACTTACCATTAACACAGACAACCAAGAATCACAGAATATTTTATGAAAGCCTCCAGTGCGAAAGCAGAGGCCAAAACAAATGCGTGGGAGATGAGGACAGAATTTGGAAGAAGCAGAGAGGAAGAGAAAACAAACATTAATCATATCCTCAAAAAGCTAAGATAGCACATCCATGAAATAGGAACGGAATGCTTTTAAAAAGAATAATAAGAACTACCATAGAAGGAGAATGAGCTCTTAGAAATTAAAAATATGATGGCCAAAATGAAAAATCCAATGAAAGCATTGGGAAATACAGACAATGAAGAAAAGGCAGCATGATGGAAAGCACTGCTATATTTAATTACATGCCTTTTAGGACAATGGGATTTGGTAACTATATGCATGTGTTACTTTCATAAATATAAATTCTAATTAATTTTTAAAATCAAAATCCTAGCTCTGCCACTAACTAACTCTGTGTCATGAGACAAATTATTTACTCCTCTGAGCCTCTCTTCCTAGTGTCTAAAATGGAGATAACAATACTAAGTTGTAGCATTATGGTGAAGATCAGCAGTAGTTTATATAAAGTGCTTAATACAGAGCCTTATTACAGAAAGAACCAGTGTGCATGGAAGCTATTTTTATTAACAATGTTTTTCAAAGTTGTGTAAATACATTCAATATTTATATGTGTATGTTTTTAACACTCAAACTAGGTTATAAATCCAACAACTCTTTGTTGAATTGTTTTATAAATGTCGACATCTACAAACTCATTTGCTATAGGGCCTATTTATGTTACATGTTTTGGGGTTCTCAAGTTTTGCTTAACTATCATAATCTTCCATCTTTTTCTGGATTGATGCTCCTTGATTTGGGATCCATGAAAAGCCTATATCCTTTTAATGTTTTTACCTCCTGTCTCTGACACTGCAGGATTTTGTGTTATTTTTCTCAAAATAGAAGCCAAGTTTCCAAGTAACTTTAAAGGGGAAAAAAAAATCTCAACACTTGGGAGTCCATTTATCAAGGTCTGTTAGGGCTGTGACAAATTACTGAGTGACCGCTGGAATGCAGTCAAGGAAGTTGGTTGGAACTCGTTTTCTCATTACCCTGTTCTTATCTTAATGCTGCAGCCCCTGCTAATGTTTGCTGATTTCCAAAGAAGCTGGCTTAATTTTTTTGTTGTTGTTGTCAGTTATTGTTTTTTGAGGTTCTGAATAGCTGCTCATTCTCTAATCTAGACCTTCAGGAGGCTGATTCACTTGTCTGTCTAAAGTTGCATTACAGTGCAGCCTGCCGTATGTTAGCCAAAACAATCCCCAGGGTTAATGAGGGAGAAACCAGCTACCACAAACTGTCGCACAGATGCTTTTTATTTCACAAATGAACAATTGTGGAACCAGAAGGGATCTCAGAAATTGTGTAATCTAATTCATCTCCTTCATTTTACAGATCAGACACTGAGCTCCAAAAATTAGTGTGGCTTGGATCACACAACTGCCACTAACTAGTGGCAAAACTGGAACCCACAAGTCCTTATTCAGGGCTCTTTCCATAATCACCGTATTCCCTCACTACTGGAAGAATAAAGAAATAGTTTTCATTTAGATCTGGGATGCATTACATGGCAAGATTTACCTTTCTGGATATACCTTCATTGTTTTAATATGAAAACCAGCCTGATTTTTCCATGCCCTCTGCCAAAGCAGTGACAGAGACTACTGGGCATGCAGATAGTTTAATTTTAGAAGTGACATCAGGAACAAGGTGTGGAGGAATGGGACAGTAAAACAAGGAAGGAAGGAAAACCACTGTGAGGGTGCTTTCTGTAGTTGGTCACTACTCTAGGCAACCAGGCCTGATCCTGCAGGACCTTCTCAGAAGTGTCCTGTGCTGCACCTTGGAATTGTCCATCAGTCCCCATACTTCATTGCTAAGGGTTGCCCCATGGGGTAACTGCTATGTACTTCCAGGTTGTGCGTGCCTCCAATTCTGAAATTGCATTCACACATGGAGTCAGAGAAGCTCCAGAGCAAAAAGTAAGCGATGAACAGGGAAGCTGAGGAGGGGGCTGTGGCTCTGGTTGTAGCAGCAATGGCTGAACGTGGGCCGAAAGGCAGTTCCATACAACTAGTTTCCAGAAGTCTGCTAGTAGCATTGGTTCTTCTGCCCTGAGTACTCAAGTCATGATAGAATTGAGATAAACCAAAAAAGAAAGTTCACTGCTTCCCTCTCCTAGAAATGAGAAAGGTCCCCCTAAAACCTGCCAGGTTGGGCATGGAGTACACCCAGCCCTTGTGGAGAGGAGTTTATGACTCATTCCTAGGGACAAGGTTTATTGTCATGCTCCAAAAGGGGGAAAGGGTAGCTTTAAGGAAATATGGAAACCCTTTAAAACAACCACAAAAAGAACTTGTAAGTTTAATTTTTAATGGCTTTGAGTGTCCTTGGAATTCTATGCTACAAAATGGCGTATGAGAACAGAATTCACAAGATTAAAAAAGTAAATGATCCAATGTGAATTTCTAGGCTTTGCAACATCAGTCTGGGGGCTAATTATTAATGATTTTCTACCTCCCTGAAAACATTTTCCAGTTACTACTGAGTGATTTTCTGAATTGATTTCTGTGCCTATCTCTGCGCCGTGCAATGAATAAGGCTTTGATAAAGAGTAACTTCACCATCTCTAGCAGGAAATACAAATACCTTATCCAGTAATCACTCGTGTGACTCTCAGAGAGCCACTCATTTAATCTCTCTTTGCCTCAGTTTCCTTGTCAGCAACATGGGGACAGGCATATCACCCATAGCAATCTCCTACGTCGTTTGCTCAAAGGCATTACCTGTGTGGAAAAGCTTTGATTATCTAAAGAACCCTATGAAGAAAGGAATTTCTCAACCAGAAAATGTAACAAGATATTCACCATAAAAGATGACCCTTGTTTAGATGCGTTTGAACTTTATTTTATTTAAACTTTGAAACTGGGGGTGTAGTGCAGACGGAGAGAAAGAGAGATCCAAAATGACAAATGTTACAACTTCAAAGGGATGTCACAAATTCCCTGTACTATTTGTCAACATTTAAGTCAGCAAAGATGACTTAGACAATGTCCATAATTAATAATATAAACAGCAATTAGTATATCCTGAGTGCTTGCTTAGGCGCTTTATATATGCTCCTAAAAAATCCCGTTTAGAATTTGTCCTATTAGAATAAATACTTTTAAGTTAAGAACCTCGTAATACATGTGAGGAAACAGAGGTTTGGAGAGATCCAGCAAAATTGCTCACAATGTTAAATGGCAAAGCTGGGTTTCCAGTCAAGAAGTTGGGCTGCAAAATGTTTTTAACTACTCTGCCATTCTCTGCAGTTATATAACTGCTAGTTTAAGAAAACTCAAGGGGAAACTGAGGCATTAGGGGCAGCAGTAACTTGAGTATGTACATGCCTGAAGCCACTCCCAGAACACTAGGGTTCAGGCCTCTAAAAATTCAACTAATTCCAGACCCCACAACGGGGAGTACGGGTGGGGGTGGAGACTCCCTGGCTGGTGCTGCTGAGCAGCCTGCTCGGTGGAGCTGAGACTGCAATTAGAGGCTGCTTGTTTACAGCTGGGCTAAAGTGGGGACACCTGAGGGTAGTAATTCTTTCACCTTAATATGGGCATGGTCACAGAGGCTGTTGCTATTGGGTAGCACTGAAGAATGGTCCCACAAATAGTTTAGCATCCATTTGCAACAGATTGTGATGATGTTAACACTATCGATGGTTTACAGGATGCTTGCTAGGTGTCCAGTCCTGTTTCTGTAACTCACTCACCCCAAACCTGACACACTGCCCGATACCTTATGGGTTCTTAAAATATTTGCTTTGTGGGCGGTGCGACAGTGGCTCAGTGGCAGAATTCTCTCCTGCCGTGCCGGAGTTTCCCGGTTTGATTCCAGGTGTCTGCCCATGCAAAAAAAAAAAAAATTTTTTTTGCTGTTTTGATATTGACTTCTCCTATCAACCTACAAGGCAAATATTGTTATCCCCACCTGATAGACAAGGATTCCTGGGCTTGGAGAGGGTAAGTCATGTGTCCAAGGTCATCAAGTTGCCTGTGTTCTTCTCTCCATGCCACATTGCCTCAGAGAATTATCCAATAGTTCAGGTTTTTTTCTATCAATTTGGGGGCTCAATGCTTTTTAGATTGGCTTTTTAAATTAATCAGATTAATCTTCAAATGGAACATTTTCCGCTTCCCTTTGTGATCTACAACATTCTTTAAGATTGTGAAAAATGCTCAGAGTTTAATGGTTTCTCTGCCTTGAGTGTCTTTCCACAAGGCACACAATAAGTAGCATTTCTCAAAAGCATCTGATGATGACTGCAAAAGATACTAGCTTATTTTAGAATGTTAGGGGTTATAGTTTGACCCTCCTTTTAAAAATTAGATTATCTAGAACAATTTATTAAGAATACAATAGGAACTCAGTAAATGATTTCTACTGTTATGAAGACAGGAATATTCATTCATTCACTACTCAAAAAATGTTTAAGTGCCCATTTTGTTCAGTGTTTTCAAGTGCCACAGTTGCCTGTACTCAACTAGCTGCCACATTGGAAAGGAAAAGGTTAAACTGATGCACAGGAAGGCGTTAGTCACTGATAGGGCTTAACCCATTCCTCCCACTCAAATTTTTCCTATCTTTTAGCAGAGGCTGATGAGTTAACCCACTGAAACTATGCTATTGTTTGAACCACGGGCTCTGTGGCAGGTTGATGGAAGAAATACTTTGGTACTTTTTGACACACTTCCCATATACTCATCCCCATCCACATATCTCAACTGATTAAAAAACGAGAAATGCATCCAACCAACATTTATGGACACTTTCTTTGTACCACGCACTGTACTAGTTGCTGGGACAGATAAGACAAGGTTCTAACCTTCTGGGGCTCAGAGCCCAGTGAGGAAGAGAAAAAAACATTACACTGCAGTGTGCTGTGCTCTCAGTGAAGAGAGCAACTAGAGCAGCTCCATGTAGCAAAGTAATCAACTTCTTTGCCTGGTGATTATGGTTTCACTAGATTCACTAATTGTTGAGAAGTAGTATTATCTAATCTTCTGCCATTTTAGACATTCAGAGTAATTCTTGTCTTTCCCTTTCTCAAAATTTGCCAGATTGTCTTCACGCTGTCAATAACAGCACAGCATCACAGAGGTCAATTCGGGCAGGTTCTTAGCTGGCCCTTATATTGTAAGCACTAATTTAAAGCAGCAAGAAAGTTCACATTCAAAATTAAATATATAACTTTGTTTCTTTAGTCATTATTATTAGAGTTAACATCTGCATATTAATTTTCTATTCTGTCTCTAGTTCATTTACACCAAAAGCCCAGATATGTTTCCAGAATCTGCACTTAACAAACAACAGGGCGAGGAGGGGGGCGGCGGGGGGGGGGGGGTGTCGGGAGTGGAATGCACAGGCGGTTCAGTGGTAGAGAATGCTTACTCGGCATGCAAGAGACCTGGGTTTGATTCCCAGCCCATGCACCAAAAAAACAAACAAAAAAAACAGACAAACAAACAAACAAACCAAACAACTTCAGAGACAGGGTTTGCCTATCGGATACTCAAAGAACAAACCTCCTCCCCTGAACCCACCCCACCCTGTCCGCACACACACACTTCTTGTCACCCCTGCCGGAAAATTCTGGAGATGAAATTGCAAGAGCATCACAATGATGATTTGCCACATTGACTATAAAGCCTGATTTCATGAACATTGAGTAGAAACAGAGCAGTCAGATAAATAGGCCAATAAAGAATATGTGTACATATATACATATATAAATAAATAAATTCACCCAAAAAATCCTGTTTAAACTATACACAAGAATGCTGATTTCTCCCTTTGCAAATAAAAGGTGCCTTGCAGATAAATTACAAACCAGAAAGATTTTCAGGATTATGATAAGTGACAGGTAACCAATCCTTAGAATTATTTTTTAGGGTAATTTTAGCAGTTCTGCTCAAATAATGCTTCTTAAAGACTGCCATTTTTCTGAGTAGAATATATGTCAGCAGAGTAAGATAAAAGCCTAATAAAAACATATATGATTATAAATGAGATTTTCCAGTAAGTTGCTTTTCACTAGTCGAGGTACTTGCCATTGTCCTTGAAAACCAAGGTTCCCAATGATTTGCTTGAGAAGTTAATGACATAGTTCTTCATGACACAGAAGTCTGGATCCAGGGGGTATTGTATAATTTTGTAGATTTTCATATGTCCATTTTGGCAATCCTATATTTTTAAAATGCTCCTCTTTCTTATAGTTTCACATAGGCATATTCTGTCAGTTTTGTATACACATGTACCTAAAGCCACATATAGACTTGTATATCCTTATAGATGTTAAAAGGAACAACTGTATGAGCAAAGCATTTCTCAAAGGACAGTGACTCTCAGATTGCTGGTTTTTTGATAATTATCACTAAAAGGAGTTCAGAAATACACCAGCTAGAACCGTGAATCATCAACCCAGCCTGGGATGTCTGCAGCTCTTCTTTGAAGCTCGGCTCATTGATGCTGGAGAGAATGCTCTCTGGGCTCAGTACTTCCTACTTGGTACAGCAGCCTGGGAGGCTGCTACATCTCATAAGGGTTGTCAGCCACTCCTCACCTTACACTCACGACGCGCCAAGTCTATCTGGTCTCCCAGATTTATGCTGTACACGTTTACAAAGCCTAGCTCAGAGGCCAGGACTGGGAGGCTGGGGACCTAGAATCTACCCAGTTTTACCCATAACTTCTCTGGGACTCTGGGAAAATCACATCACCTTCCTTCACCTTGAGTTTCCTCAACTATAAAATGAGAGAAATACAGATTTTTCTCAACGGTCTCATACAATTCTAACAATCTATAACTGTACTGAAAACTCAGAGACAGAAGAGAAATTATTCTCTGATCCCACAATTTTACAAATACATACACACACATGCATACACACTCACAGACACACACACTTATACACAGAGAGAAAGAGTGAGGACTCACACATAAACTGACAAGGAAACAAGGATTTCACAGCATCATTGTCTCTAACAAAGCTAAACTGGAAATACTCTAAATTTCCATCATAAAGAAATGGATAAATATATTGTGGTATAATAATAAATGGGACACCATGCACACTGAAAAGCAATGACCTAGAAATATATATGAATCTAACAAGCATAACAATGAGTGAGAAAAGCAAGCTACCAAAGAATAAATATACTATGATGATACTATTCATATAAAATTTTAAAATATGCAAAGCAATGCTCAACATACTTTACTTAGTAAACTTATAAGGACAGATGTGAAGTGATTTATACCAAGACAGAAGCAACAATGCTGAGATACACAGGGGCCTCAACAGGACAGACAGAGCTCTATTTCTCACCCTGGTGGTAAGTGGGTTCTCCAAGTGTGTAATTTTTTGTGTAATTTTATACCTAAATTTATTTCGTGATCTTTGCATATCATCACTTCAAAATCCTTTTTGCAGCCTTATGAAAATGATTAACCCTACCTCCTGGTATTTTAAGAAAGATATTTGGAGGGAACTTTTAAAAAAAATTTAAATACACTTTGCTTTAAATTTTAAATAATCTATTTGGCTATGCATATGACCAAATATATTATTAAATGTACTATGTATATAATTCCACTAGTGACTAGAACTTTCTCATGTTTATCTTGACTAAACTATAGTGTGATGAAGTCTCCTATTAATCTGAAGTTATGTCCAAACCTTGGGACCTCAGACTAAATAGTACTTACCAAGAAATGGCCACACTTTTGTAAGTGGAAGAAAAATCATATGAGTATGTTACATTCTCCTATGCCTGATGAAGCTTCCTCTCATCCTTCCTCTAGCCTTCCCCTGGGCATAGTGGATATTCCCTCTCATCCTGATGCAATGGAATCTACTTTGTTAATGTGATATAAACCCCTGATTGATTCTGAGTTCCATTGATTTAAGACTTTCACACCAACAACTCCAGCTCTTAGAATTTCCATCCTTGGGGAATTTATTCTTATGGTGCTACTCCATTGGTATGTTGTAGATTTGCATGAGAAAATAAAGGAATCTGTTTTCTGTATTGAGTTAACCATCTAAGTAATATGGCTGAACTTTGCATTAAAAATGTTATGTCTCATTCATGGAACATGCTATCAGCAGATATAACAATAGTTAGTGGAGAAAATGATGTTATTTCCTACAACGTGTCATATTGTCCACTTAGTTCAAGTTAGAATCATGTCTGCAAGAACCAGACAGGGCTTTTCTTAGATAGACTTTAAGGTGTTTTCTTATCTCAGTCTACATAAATGGCAGCCGTGAAGACCCCAGGACAATTAGAATCTAGGTAAAACCAGTGGTTGAAAAGTGATTTTTTAAAAATGAATAGCTTCCTGAAATTAAAAAACCATGCAGTGAGAAATGAATTCCATTCATCAATTCAACAAATATTTATTGAGCTCTTCCTACTCATCAGGCATTATTATAGGCACTGGGGGTGCAACAGTGAACAAAACAGGCTAAGTCCCTGTCCTCATGGAGTTTGCATTCTAGTGATTTCTTAGAATAAGATTGAAATAGCCACCCAAATCATATGATGGCAGGGATGATGACAATGTCAGCTCTTGAAGGAAGCTTTCTAGGATCTCCATGACCCTCCAAGCTAAGTTAAGTGCCTTCCTCCAGTCTCTGGAACATCCTGGGCATATCTTAGCTGCCTGATGCAGTGATTAAGAGCACATGCTCTTTTCTCCAACAGATGGTGTTTACATATGAGCTCTGCCATTTAACAACTGTGAAGCCTTGGGCCAGTGACCCAGCCCTTCTGAGCTTAAGAACAGTAGCTAATCCTTGCTGTACACCTACCATTTGTCATGCACTCTAAGTCTTTACATAAATTATTTAGTGCATCCACCAATCCTATAAAGTAGGTCCCATTATTAATTAACTTTCTACCAATTAAAAAAAAAACCTGAAGTCCACAAGGTTAGGTAACCTGCCCAAGGCCACATGGGTAGTAAGTGTCAGGACCCAGGAAATCTTGCTGGACACGGTAAGGACCCAATAAATATTAGCCTCATCAGGACCAGGACTAACAGTCAAGTAAGTGAAGTGAGGCAGGCAAGTGCAGGGCTGGATCCTGTCTTTATTTAAAATTTTTATATTTTTACATCATGGACTTTTTTTTGCATTTATTTTTTTAATTGCATAAAATTATTATCTTGATTAAGGGATTTTTGGCCCCTTAACTTTTATGCCCAAGGTGAGTGCCTCACTTGCCTCACCCTAGTCCCAGAATCATTAGTGTTATCCACCACTCCACCATCCTCCCTTTCTATTTCAGTTTACAGTCAGTAGTGGTGACATGAAAGAAGCATAACTGTGGTCACACAAAAGAGTGGGCCAAATGAAGATGCTAAGGTTATAAGAAGAAAAGATATGCTCCCCTGCACACACAAGGTTTGCTGGGTCCTTCGTATAATTGTGCAACTACACCTGCTAATAACTGTATGGTTGTTTTGGTGATTGTCCCATACTATGGTTTGGCCTTGATCTGTGTCCACCTAAAGGGATGGATCAAGATCTGTCTTTGTGTCCCTAATAAGGAACTAGGTGCACATTTGACTTCCTGACCTACCCCTTTCAGGCTGACCCATGACAAGGAGTCCGTAGAGTGAGTCCACTGGTGGTGGGCACTTCAAATCAAACACAGGAAAGCCAACTGCCTTCAGCATAGTGTCCTTGGCCTCCAAACTACAAAGGGTCAGCACTAAGTTTCTAAGATCCTGCTCTGTCTGATTTCCACCACAAATGATGTGCTATGGCGGTGTTTTCCATTAGAACATCAATACTATGGAATTCTTCAGTTCAATACAATTAAACAGGTTTGTCTACCTTGATTTTTCTCAGAGCCTCCAAAAGGCTCATGTGGATAGTGAAGCTCCAAGAGAGATAGACTGTGGACAACACTTCTCAAACTACTTGGCTAAGGAATTCCTTTTCAGGGAGGACCTCCTAGGACTAGCATTTTATAGGATGCACTTTGTGAAACAGTATGTCAAGGTCCTTCAAATGCACTCTCATTAAGAAGGACAAAAGAATGAAAGCTTGGGAAATGATTCTTCAAGAAATCAGAATGGTAATGTCCTCTTTTTTCCTTTCTCATTGTAAAAACAAAGTCATATAACTAGATTAAAGAAAAAAATTGAATAAGTCACCCATGTTCTCACAACTTGCAAATATTTCCTACTTGTTTTATCCATTCATATCTGTACATGTCCAATGGCTATCCGTGTGTGTGTGTGTGCATGTGTATATCCAACACTTAAAGTGTGTACTATGCTAAATGCCTTATGTGTGTCATCTCATTTAATCCTCACAATAACCCTGTGAGTTAAAAAATATTACCGCTGGGTGGGCAACGATGGCTCAGTGGCAGAGTTCTCACCTGCCATGCTGGAGGCCCGGGTTCAATTCCCAGTGCTTGCTCATGAAAAAAAATTAAAAAAATAAAAATAAATAAAAATAAATATATATATATATGATCCTTATGTTAGAAATGAAAAAGTTGAGTCTCAGCATTTAGATAACTTTCCAGCATTGCACAGCAAGTACGTGACTGAGCTAATATTTAAGCCAGTTGTTTTCCGACTCCATAATCTATGTGTTTAAACATTGAAATGGTGAAACAGTTATTTTCTAACCTGGGAAAAAATATTTATCCTGAATTTATTACCAGGGAGTTTATCTTATCTTGGATCATCACAAAGCTCAGTTATATGTTGAATGATAAAAGAACATTCTGGAATTTTTCCCACTTTTATTTGTCCTTGCCTCCCTCCTTTGACTTTCAGTAATAGTCACGAAGGTATTCCCAGCATAGAATCCTAAATGCAGTACCAGATTGTTTTCTGTTTTATGGCTCTATAATCTCCTCTGTCATAAATACATTCAGAAATGATCCTGGCTTTTTCTTGAAGTCTCAATGTTTTTTAAAAAATGATTTATTTTGATAGAGCGTTAGCCTCCTGATTTCAAATATTAAGTTACTTGGTTTAGGTGGTCATACTTGTTCCCCATAAATGTGTTTATATTACCCCACAGACAGAGGAATTTCATTCCAGGCTGATATTTTTTCCTTTCTTCATTTGATTTTCTTGCAGGAGGAGAACTGAATTCTTTGAACTTGTCACTAAAGGAGAATATGATTGGAACATCAAAAACCATCGTGATATATTTCGGTAAGAAACAACTCTTGTTTCTTCATTATTTGAAAATTTAGCCACATTCTTCTGACAGAGCATACAGGTAATTGTTAAAGGAACATGGGCTTAGTTTATATTCAAAACGTTCATAAAAGAGAGAGAATGTGTCTTAGAAAGTGAAACATTATATTCTTGCCTCCTCTCCATGGCTTTACTTCCAAATAGAAATTGATGTTCTAATTAGTTAGCAAGCAACAGCTTCCTGTGCCTCCTAGGGTGGTGGGGGGTGGGGGCAGGGGGTAGAGGGTAAAAGGAGGGAGGATTTTGAACCTCAGAGACCAGAGTTATACAGGAAAAAGAAAAATGAAGAGTTAACTTCCCTAGACTTTATAAGACTTCTTCCCAGGACAGCAGCAAACCATCATTTTTATGTGGCACATTTTTGTGCCTATTGCAGCCACTCCAGATGGGTAAGCACCATCACACTTTCCCTCATGCCCCAATACTTCCACTATGCCCACCTTACCAACCCCAGACCTTCTGCTTTCTTATTCCTATTCTAAAGCCGCTAAGTGTTACTAAGAAAACTTGTGAGGACAAAATTGTGGACTCACTGTGTCCCCTCCACAACCAAGCAACCTCTGAACTCACCTCAAATCGGATCCCTATCATAGCTATATAAAATCTCTGCCAGCACCTTCAGGTCCCCCTGCTCTGCCTGCCCTTTCCTTTTGGAGCACATCTTGCTTCTCGCTGTCCTGAGGCCTTCTTACTAGAGGACCCTCAGCTTCTGCTTTCTCTAGTTTATTATCTCTCTGCATTACTTATAGACCTTTTTTTCCCCTTCTTTTCCATCTCAGAAGAGAGAGGCTTTTCCTCTTTCAAGATTAACACCTCCACTAATTCCAGTCCCTCCACACACGCTCCTCCACCCCACCCCTCACTACATCTTTTGTGCTTCTTTGGCTTGCATCTTCAAAAGCAACTTTTCTTATTATGATCTTCCTAGGTGTATTAGTCAGGGTTCTTCAGGGAAACAGAACCGACAGAGTATTTAATAATATTGCAAGATATATATGGAATATATCATGTAAACAATATGAGAGTTATTGAAGGAATTGGCTACTGTAACTATGGGGATTGGCAAATCCAACTTCCATAGGGCAGGCCCCCAACTGGGAACTCGGATGAAGGTTTTCGATGAATTCCCCAGGAGAAGCTGGCTGGGTGACGTAGAGATGGAAATTCTTCTTTCTAACTGCTGAAATCATCAGTTCTCCCTTGAAGGCCTTCAACTGATTGAACTGCTGCAGTCAATTGCCTTAGTCGATTACAGATGTAATCAGCCATAGTTGCAATCAACTTACTGATGATTTAGATCTATGGAATATCCACACAGTAACAGTCAGGCCAGTGCTTGCTTGACCAAACAATTGGACACCATAACCTGACTGAGTTGACACATGAACTTCACCATCACACTAGGCTTAAAAACATTCTTCCCCCTCTGCAAAGAGCAGTCCTTAAAATCTGCCTTCTCCTCAAGGTTCCATTCTAGTTTTCTCCTTTCCTTTGCTCCCACACCTTGCTCCCACACCTTCTAACTTCCTACAGAGCCACTGCTTTCTTTTTATATAATTTTTAATTCCACAAGTAATTATATGAATTCATTATTTTTCTGCTGATACAGTAAAACATTGCATTAAGCTCCAACCCCAATCCCCATACTGGCTAGAGATCTGTACCCCGTTACCAGTTTATTGTATCTCTCCAGACCATTTCCAAAGCATTTACATACTTATATACCCTTAGAAAAAAATACTCTTTTGTGTGGATTTAACATATATTATGTATTTGCATATTAATCTGAATGTGTGTCTTCATTCAACCGTAAGCCTTGGAATACTTTCCTGCCTATACCTCATCATCTTTATTGTTGCATAGTATTCCAAAATATGGGCACATCACAAGGTGCTTGGCTTTTCCTTTACCAAGGAATTTTGTTTATGAAATGTGATTTCTGCTCCTTTTAAGTTACCAGTCACTTTCTGGGTATCAAATCCAATGGCATTTGTTCTCTTCAGCTTCCTTGATCTCTTGTCAGCTCCAGAATTGGCTGTGCCCTTCTTAAAATTTTCTCCTGCCTTACTTTTCTGGATTTTCTACTGTCTTTCCAACTCCTCCTTCTCTTCTTTTCCTTTCTTCTCTTTGTCGTTCTCTAGCCTTAAATGTAACTGTACCCCCACCCCACCCTTGGTTTTCTCCTCTTTGCATGCTTGTTCTTAGCATCCTCATAGCATTCCCTTCTCCACTGACCCCCAATTGGTTCCCAGCCCTGATGTCTTTTCTGAGCTTCACTCCTAAAGTACTAATACCATTCAGCATCTCCACCTGGATGTTTTCCTATAGAGATTTTCAAACGTTTTTGGCAGGGAACTCCATATTGAGGCAAAATCTTGTTTGGAAGTACAATATGTAAAACAGAGCTATTGCAGGTGTCTCTTACCCTCCCCATCACTGATCCCACTTCATCCCCTCTCCCCTGGCCCATTTCATGGTTAGACTATGACCTTGGTACAACAAAATGGACTCTAGGGCACACTGCAGAAAATTTTAAAATAATAATAAAACTAGCTAAGAAGTGCTTTTTATCATTACTAAGTACCAGCAATTCTAAACAGAGTCAGTGATTAAATACTCCTCCCTCCAAACATCTTTTGTTGACATAAATTCTAAATAATTGCTGAGATTGCTACTGAGTTAAAATAGCACATTTTTGTTACTTATTCTTTCATTGTACATGCACTGTACATGTTATACAGTTGTATGGGGACACCTGACACATATAGACGCAGCTACACACTTCAAGAGAGAGTTCCTAACACTTTGCACCCTTTCAAGCTCACTTTGGGTATAATTTGTACCTCCAACCTTGTGGTACTTCATATTCCTGTTTTTAGACAGTATATTCAAAATAAACAATGAGAGTACAGTGATTGTAAAGAGGAAGAAACATAACTCAATTTACTTCAATTCTGTCATTTTGTGTGACCACTTGTTTTAATTTGTATTTAAAATTTAAATCAGTGCAACAGAATGTGAACTATGAGATGTAATATTTTTGTTTGCTAATTCAGTTCATACCTGAAATATTTTATTGAATTTGAATATCTTTAAAATTAAAGTGTATTCCCTTTGAACTGCTAATTGTTTTAAAACTAGAGAACATATCAAGAAGATAATGATTACCACGAGATTATTATTGAAAAAATTGGGCATATAGAGGAGAAGAATGTTTAAAATGACCTGTTCCAAGTATCAGCTATTCTAGGTAACCATCATTCTTTCCCCACTCCACTTTGCACAGAAATAATATGCCCTACTTATTCCTGGCCATTCATTCAATTGCACTAAGCAGATTGAGACCATCTAACTGTAAATTGGATTTCAAGATCAAAGCAATGGGTGTAAACCCCTCCCTGCTCTCTTACTCTAGAACAAACTTTTCACTTCTTGTGGATGCCTGACTGAAAAAATGAGATAAAACTGCACATTCATCTTTTTCAGTTCTTCTGTTGTACTTTTCCATACCTTTGTCCTTGCCTTTCCATTCTCACCCGCTTCCTTACTTTAGGCCCATATCAATTTATGCTTTCCAATTGGTCTCCCTGTTCCCACCCTCTCTTTCTCCAAACCATCACATTTACCACCTAAAATTATCTACCTAAAGCCCCCAACCTTCATTGACTCCCCAGTATTAATCAGAAAACTCAGCCACGGCATTCCATCCTCCTTTCCAGCCTTTCCCATCTTCCTTCTCCGTATTGATTTTCTGCCCCACTTCGGTGTATACCATGGAAAGTAGAAATTCCTCTGTCAGACTCTGTGCATTTAAATCCTAGCTTTAACACTTCCTGGCTATGTAAACTTGGGCAAGTTACCTAGCCTCTCTGAACCTTACTTTTCTTATCTGTAAAATGGAGATAATATTAGTATTAGTATATATTATCTATAATTAGACAATATTAGTTTTCCTACTCATGGATACTAAAAAAATCACCCTGTAGTGCCTGCTCAAGAACTGGTAGCTATTAGAATTGTCATCTGAGCACCTAGCAGATTCTCAATAGACTTGGTAATTGGCTGATTAATGACAATGTAAATTTGAGACGTAAGCCTCAAATTATCAAGCAGACAGAACCTAAGTAATTATCCGAATTGTGGTACAAACAGGCCATCTCACAGAGATTACTGATTATATTGTTGCCCGTCTGGGAAAGAGACTGCAAAGTCCAAAGCACTCCCTAGAATCCTGTCCCCTAGGGTCCCTGCAGAAGCTAGTACTAGAGTATCAGGTGTAGGGAGAACAGCTTAGCAGCATTTTGATGAGCACAGACTCTGGAGCCAGTTGGCTTGGTTTGAATCATGAATGCTTTACTCACCTTGGGAAGGTTACTTTCTCTCTCCATGTCTCCATTTATTTATCTATAAAATAGCAATAATAGCACCTATCTCCAAGGGTTGTGATGAGGATTCATTTAGTTAGTATTTATAAAGCACTTAACAGACACAGGCACACAGCAAGCACTGCAGAAGTACTTGTTACAGAAGATCAGATGTGACGAATAGGCTGGTGTGTCTCTCTTTGCATAGTGCATAGCACAAGGATGTTTGGAACTAGATGCTTCATAAATGCTGCTAGACATGTAAGTGCTGCTGCTGCCGGTGCTGCCACTGGTGCTGCCTGGTTGTGCTTTGAATGGCCTTTTGTTATCTGCAGACTCTGCCTTGTTCCCTGGAGGGGTTTCCTGGGGAAGTTACGCCAACCCTACTACCGTCTAGCCGTGCTCTGCCATCTGGGAAGCAGACACGTTTCCAAGGCACTGGAATCTGGCAGTGTATGAAATGTTAACACCTGACATCAGGACAGCCCTCTGACCTCTAATAACAGTCCCCTTTCTTCCAAAAGGAGTTAGGCGAGATGTGGTTTCCCGGCTCTAATCCTTCATTACCTTTCATCGGATACTGCTGGTTTTAGTGCAAAGAAAGCAGATTTTGGACAAAGTGGGCTTTGTTTCCCATCAAATTATAAGCACCAGAGCTATCTACAATTTCAGTTGTTCCCTATGGTTTAGTATCAAAGTTCAGTGTAAGTTCTAGGTAAATACAATGGAAATCGGCCCCCCAGCAATCTGATTCAAATATTTCCTGTGCTTTCTTATGCACTCAAATTAATGAAAGCTGTAGCTGAATGTTTCTTCTTTTTATGAAAAACATGGCTGCAGCCAGGTAGTGAACTGGA
Organism: Myrmecophaga tridactyla; assembly: GCA_004026745.1. Lineage (NCBI taxonomy): Eukaryota > Metazoa > Chordata > Mammalia > Pilosa > Myrmecophagidae > Myrmecophaga > Myrmecophaga tridactyla. The sequence continues at coordinate 38,928 of PVIY010005416.1, forward strand.
ATGAAGCAGTGTGGCTCTTACCAGTAAATCTTAATGCTATTGAGCAGGTAAAAATGAAGGAGCTCCTTATGCAGTCTGTGTCTCGCCTCTTTGGTAGAGGTTTTCTTCTGTTCCCATCAATTAGTGGTAAGTGGGTAAATAGATTCATCAGCCATGTATATAATACTATATATTGATTCCCATGCTTGTAGTAAAGAACTGCATTGTCCATTATAAATTATTTTAAGCAGAGCTTGCTTAGCTCAGGTATAGAGAAAATAGTGCTTTGCTTTCCTTCATCTACTGCAGACAAAACAAAAGGGCCACCAGAGGATGTGATAGCTTTGTCTTCATAAGCAGACTGGCCACATGATGGAGATCCTGTACGTACGGACTATAAACAGTGCTGCCCCTTTTTTGAGGGAAAGAAAATGTGAGCTGGCCTGGGTTTCACTTTATTTATTTATGTATCTAGGACGGGTTTGTTTAAGAATGCAACAAAAGATTATTCAGGCTGTTTTGTTTGGTTCTGTTTTTCAGATCAATGTTAATGACAGCCTGTGACCTTGGAGCTGTGACCAAACCGTGGGAGATCTCGAGACAGGCAAGTAGTGATTAATGGCAGGACTCAACAGTGGAGGGGCTGCGGGGACAACATCCCCAGAGCCCTGACTACTGGCGCTGAAACCCTAGTCAATTTGCATCAGTATTAACATGGTGTAAAAAATAGCAGGAGGCTAAGGCACGACATAGTTTATTGCACAGTCTTTCCTTTAGCATGCTTCCACTGAGTAATATTTCTGTATTCCGTTAGATTTTTTAATCATACCTAATCCAAGTAACATTTTGACCATTTCTTAAGGCAAGAGTTTCAAAAATAGCATTTTTGAACAGGTAATCATGTTTTAGCACAAGGTCCTGTTTTTCACATCTGGGGGAGAAAAGAAGATTAAAAAGAAAATCTATTTTTATTCTTTGAAGAGATCAAAGAGTTCTTTGGCCACGGTATTCAGTGTCCAATATAATTTGTATAAAAAATCATATCGCTACCACCCCAAAAATGTTAATTCTATAGCAAGTATAATTTTCAGGCAGGTAATTACCCAACTTAAGATACGTGGTTAGAGATACTATTTGGAAATTAATAGTTCTCTAAATTTTATGAACTACATGTGGGCTGTGGGATCCAAAACAGAAATTTGGTATCTTAAGATGACATTTTAGGGCAAATAGGATATATTTGTATAGCAGTAAATAACTAATATTTATTGACTATTTTGTATGTATTATTTCATTTAATCCTCAAAATCCCTTTATGAGTTAGGTATAGTTATTGTGTCAGGCTGAATAATGGCTACCCAAAGATAGCAGATCCTAATCCCCGGAACATGTGAATGTTACCTTATAAGGAAATCACATCTTTGCCAATGTGATTTGTTAAGCTTCTTGACATGGTCTATTATTGTGGATTATATAGATGGACCTTAAATCCAATCACAAGTGTCCTGGCAGGAGAAAGGCATAGAGTAACTACACATAAAGAGGAGGAAGCAATTAAAGATGGAGGTAGAGATTGGTGTGATGCAGCCACAGGCAAAGAAATGTTGGCAGCCACCAGAAACTGGACAAGGCAAAGAAGTGACTCTTTTCTAGAGCCTCAGAGGGAACACAACCCTGCTATTTGATTTCAGCCCACTGAAACTATTTTTGGGCTTCTGGCCTGTGAGAGAATAAATTTCTATTTTTTAAGCCACTAAGTTTGTGGTAATTTGTTACAGAAGCCATAGGAAACAAATACAAATGGGGAAAATGGGGCTTAGAGAGGCTAAGTAGCCTAAGTTCATACAATTAGTAAGTGGTGGAGCTAGGTATTCAAATCCTAGCAGATTAGCTCCAAAGCCTTCTTTTTTGGGGGTGTTGGGGGGCTGCATGGTCCAGGAATTGAACCCAGGTCTCCTGCATGGAAGACAAGCATTCTATCACTCTTAACAGGGTTCTACACTTCCCTACACATTTGCATCATTTAAATGCATCAGTCATCATTTTCAAATGGTGCACTATGTCGGCAGAATAAATGTTATCACTAAACCCTAAATCTCAGCAGCTTAACACAATAAATCGCTCACACATAATATGCTTCTAGGGTTGTCCTCATTCTGGCCTGGGGCTGATGGAGTACATACTCTCTGGATTGTTGTGCCTTACTGTGGCAGAGGAAAAGAGAGCTCTGGAGGATCTTGTGCTGGCAGTTAAACTCCCATCACCAACAATTCATTGGCCCAAGTTTGTCACATCGCCCCACCCAATGACAAGGAAAACAGGAAGTACAGTCCTCCACATTGAAAGTTGAAATCCTGAATAGTCTGCAAAAACATGACTATCAAAATCATGTGGCCCTTCTAATCCCCAAAAATGTGATTCACTGTCCTTCCTGCATGGAAGATACTCATCTTCTCCCCAAGGGAGGCAACCCAGATGTCCCATCAGATATGACATTAAGCCATAAGTCCAGGATTTCAGAGTGAGACATGTTAATCTCCACATCAGATCTGGATGCAAATTAAAGACCTACATTCACCCAAAACACAGTGTGCATACAGCCAAAACACAAAATACTCATGACACTCACACTCAGAAGGGGAAGAGATGAGCAACATTTGGCAGTTAGTGGTCCATAGCAATTCCAAAACCTTGCTGTGCATTCACTGTGATGGCTCCTTTATCCTATGGTGGGCCCTGATTCCAGTTGAGGGCTGTGGGATAGGGAGGGCTCCCCAGTTCATTGTTTTCCATGGCCTTTGGGTGCACCCTGGAAAATTATTCCTTTTCCATTATCTTCCTTAGCTATAGCTGAAGGCCAAACAGCTTTCTCAGTCTGCTTCCCAACTAAGGAAGGTTGAAAGCCCAATACTTGTTTTAAGTTCTAAGCAGTCACAGATTCATGATTTCTTTGGCACTAAAATTCTTCAACATTTAGTCAACTTTTTATGTCTTTGACTCTAATCATTTCCCTGTGCAAATAACCATATACACAAGTTCTTTTCTTTACAAACTTAGATTTGCTATATATGAACTACTTCATTCAAAGATTTTAACTATGGTGTGCTAACCATACTTTTGCTTTGATTCTTGTTGCAAGGCTGAGTCTTAATCAGCCTTTGTTATTCAAAGCATATCTCAATTTTCATTTTTTTACTTTTTGAGTTTGATAAACAGCTTCATCTTTCATCCCTATAAGACCTGAATTTGTGACTTACATTATTCCCTCTTATTCCTTATTGTCAACCTGCCAATCCTTTTCTGAGCTCCTCTCATGATATTTAGCAAAGGCAATAGCAATCATCACCTGCTAATGCTTTGTTTTCTAATTTCTTCTCCTAAAGCTCTTCCTTCCTTCCGTTCCTTTTTTTCTTCCTTCCTTCCTCCCTTCCTCCCTTTCTTCCTTCTTCTCTTTCTTTCTTCCTTTCCTTCTTTCTTTCTTTCTTCCTTTGTTTTTTTCTTTCCCGGCAACACCTCACTTCCACACCAATTGCTGTATTAAGCAAAACTAGGCCAGACTCTGCTGCAGTCACAGATACATTCTGGAATTTCAGTTGCTTAATTAAATGAATGTTTAGTTCTTGCTCACATCACAATCCAAGGTAGATTTATAGTTCTCCCATAGAGCTCTCCTCCAATTAAACTTTGCTTTTAATTTTAGTGTGATATATTTGAGTTAGGTAAGGTAAAGAAGAGTAAATGTGAAGATGTTTGTGGTTGCATAGCTTATTTCTTTGTCTCTTCCCACCCTTTCCTTCCTCAGTGTGGGAAAGCCTCTCTTAAGGTAGAGTTGAGAATGAACTGCTAGAGGAGGTGGGTGGCTCTTCCAGATACTGGGGAAAAGTACAGCACCTGGGTTGGCTGCCATGATAGGGATTGGAGGGGGGTATTGGAGGGGATTAGAGTAGGATAGGACTGGGGAAACCAGATCCAACTGAGGGGACTAGGGGAAGAGCCAATTGGAAAGGGAATGGGATGAGGGCTGATGTGCTAGGGCCTTCAGAAACCAGGGAAACGCATGTGAAGACCTAAAGGAGCAGCAGCCTATCTGAGGGCCAGAAAGTGACAGGGCAAAGGTACTTGGAAGGAAAAAGAGTTTCTGCACCAATATTTCAGACCAACTTGGGAGGCCCAACGGCTGCTTATAGGTGGACTTCTCAGTCACTGATATAAATATTATTTCATTTTTAGGATATGTGGTTTTGCTGATAAGTGCAGAAATAAAATACAAAACCTTCTTTTCCAATGCTTTCATCAGAAATCTTGTTGCAACTTTAAACTGGAGCTTGTTTCCCAAAACATGAAGGGATTTTTAAAAAATACACTCACTTCTAAGATTTTAAGAAACATTTGGACAAAGAAATAGAAACTTCTTTTTTAAAATAGATTTCTACCTAGATGTTGACTCTATTTATTCCCTTTCAAGATATTTTACTGGGGTCTATTACACTGTTCCTCACAAACCAACGAAAAGCATGTGGGTTTCCCCAGTGATCCCCTAAGGCCTGATTAACATCTCAATTTCCTCCTTTAATAAAAAATTCAATCAAGAGCTACTTAATGTTCCTGACTGGGTTTTTAAGTACAAACAAAGCAGTGGTACACGTTGAACTGTTAGAGAAGCACAGGGGTGATGCTTAAGACCTCTTTAGAGAGAACAAGGGTGGGATTTTGTTTTAATTTCTTTGCTTTTCAGGGGCTACAGATCTAGGCAGGACTCCCAGCTCAGGTGGCCTGATAAGCACATTTGCATTCTTTACAACACACGAAAAAAGGCTCAGAGCGTCTGAGGAAGCATTCTGGGAACAGAATAAATGAGGCCATGTCCTTAGGGGACCATTTCTTCTTTAAAAAAGGGAAGAAGAGAGAGGCCTGGAGTACTGAAATGGAAGGTAGTGGCAAAGACTGGAGAGGAGAAAAGTGAATCAGGTCCTAAAAAAATGGACAAACATGCAAGTGAAGTGATTTAAGCAGAGGCTGAAAAGAAGGTGACTTTTAAAATCAGTTCCAATCAGTTTTATGCTGTTTAATTCTTTAAAGGGACCCATGATTCTCATTAGAAATGTTAAAAAAAAAAAATCAAACCAAGAACACTGAACTGACTTGATGTTCTATTTCCTTAAAAGAACTGCATATTTGCTACTCTCGGGTGTGCATGTGTGTGTGTGTGTGCGTATGCATGTGATAACTCAGTTTGATGTTTCTAAGTTTTTTCTATGACTTATGCTTTGACAGAAATCTCTTGAGAGACGCTTTGGTGAATTATCTTCATTCTCTGTAATTGACCAAAATTAAGCCATGTTCAGCCTTTTGCCAGACCTAAAACTCTAACTTTTGTAATTGTCTGGAATACAGAAGAATAAGTTCGGATCCATGTCTTCTTGTCATCAAGTTGTCTGGGATTTTTTTCTCTCTTCCAATATTTTGTAAGGCTAACCAGTTCTTCATCTCAGAGATTTCCTTGATGTATACCAGAATGCTGCTGAAAATACCTGTTCAACATTTACCTGCTATATCAAATTGCTTCCCACAAGCTATTATTAGAAAGATAAGGAGAAGAAAAAAATGTCTTTGGCTTGACCATAATCAATTATTCTAATACATAAAAAATGAAAATATACAGGTCATCACTTTGGAAAAATCTGTGTCTTGGGGGTAGAATGACCATTACATCGTGCTTGTACCAACTTTTAAGTATATTACAACCTACTGTAAATTAACACTTTAGTACATATATTCAGACAGCCTGAAGACCAAATCAGGTTCTTCAGATTGTCATGACATACTGTAAAAGTCTGGTCTGAAGAGTGAAAAAAGCATCAGTCCCACCCCTTGACTGATTGCTACACTAAGGAGGAAAGGGTGCTTTCTGGAAAAATCCCTTCCAGAGTGAATACAAGTATTGGTAGGGCTAGGCAGTTAACACATTTTTGCAGTGGCAAGATTAAACAAACCACACAAAGAAAAGTCTATATGGAAACAACCAAAACTTCACCAAATTATTATACAATAATAATATAATATAAATTATTATCATTTGCTTTATTTTTGTATAAGAGCATTTCCTACATTGAAGGAGACAACCTGGCCCCTCATCCCTAATATGGAAGCTGTATGGTGAAAAGTAGTCTATTTGCGTATGTCCAACAACACATTAGATGTATTACATCTAACAATAATACAAGTTATTGATTAAAAGAAAATCAGTGATTAAATTCAATAATACCTTCAAACACAAAAGCTTATCATATTTCCTCATAAGTTTTTAAAATAATTATTTGTTTTGAAAAGATCACCAAACTTGGAGACTGGAAATAACTTCTGAGCCTCATGATGAATTACACATAACCATTAATTAAATATTTATACGTTTCAGGTGGCTGAACTTGTAACCAGTGAGTTCTTTGAACAAGGAGATCGGGAGAGATCAGAACTCAAACTCACTCCTTCAGTAAGTTCAGCCTTTTGTAATGGCATATGTGGCCCCTTTGGGTAGCATTTTCAAAAGTAACTCCAAATCGTAACTTGCAAATGGGAAAGACAGAGAATGGATTTAAGGAAGCACTCCTGAAAGTGTAACACTTTCATTAAACTTAGATGTTAAACACTTATTCCCAGGTTTCTGAATAAGAAAGGTGGGCTACTTAACAAGCATTTCCTGTGTACTCACAATAGGACAAGTAGGCACGAGGAAGGATGTGGAGAGTGGAATTTCGATAACACAAAAGCCACTGCTGGGCAGTCTACGGTGGCTCAGCAGGCAGAGTTCTTGCCTGCCATGCGGGAGACCCGGGTTCGATTCCTGGTGCCTGCCCATGTAGGAAAAAGAAAGCCAGTGCTGGCATTTCATATGTGGTCAATACCTACTTTGGAACAGAAATACAAAAAATAAAATTTAAGGCAAACTATCCAGCCTTGAGGAGCAAGAACAGGTAGTTGCAGTCAATAATGGAGAAGTCTGCATTTTACTCTCCAATTTCGAACTTTCCAAAATCCCCAAACCAAATCATTTCAAATCTCTGTTTCTTTTTTTTGTTTGCGAAATGAAAGTATTTCACCTGGAAAACTAGGTTCTGGTCATTGAAATGCTATTTTTGTTAGACTCACTCACTCAGTTCCTATTTACAGCAGGTCCAGGATGATGCTGAGTTTTTAACTCATGAGGATACAGAAGCCATAAAGGCTCTGTCACCAGCCTCAAGGAGTGGGCAGCCTCTTTATTCCTGATGAATGAATAGCTCAGAAGATGTAACCCAGCAGCTCTGAGAATGATGTGAAGCAGTTGTTGTGGTTTTTTTAATTAGAGAAGCTGTAGGTTTACAGAAAAAATCACGCAGATAATAAAGAGTTCCCATATACCACACACACACACACACACACACACACATACATATGGTTTTCCTTAACATTACACTGCATTTGTGTGGCACCTTTCTTACAATTGATGAAACAATATAATTCATTGTTAGTTTTGTAGGGTTTTTTAATGTGGTTTTTTTGTTGTTGTTGTTCTAGTAACATATTTACAACCTAAAATTTGCTCCCTTTTAACTACATTCAACTTTATAATTCAGTGATGTTAAATATATACACAATGTTGTGCTATTATCACCACCATCCATTACCAAAACTTTTCCATTAGCCCAAAGAGAACCTTTGTATCAATTAAGCATTAACATCCCATTCCCTAACCCTACTCTGACCCCTAGGAACCTGTATTCTAGTTTCTGACTCTGTGACTTTGCTTATTCTAATGATTTCATATCAGTGAGATCATAAACATTTGTCCTTGTGTGTTTGGCTTTTGCACTCAACACGATGTCTTCAAGGTTCATCCAACTTGTCATGTGTATCAGAATTCATTCCTTTTAACAGTCGAATAATATTCCATTGTATACATATACCACATTTTGTTTATCTATTCATCTGTTGTTTTAGATGGTTGGGTTGCTTCCATCTTTGGGCAATTGTTCATAATGCTGCTATGGACATTGGTGGGAACATATCTATTTGAGTCCCTGCTTTCAATTCTTTAAAGTGTATACCTAGAAGTGGGATTGCCAGGTCATACGGTAATTCTTTACATTCCTTTTTGAGGAACCTCAGAACGGTTTTCCACAACAGCTGTTACAAAGCATTTGAAAGCCTGGCAGAGCACAGTAGATCCATAAAGCTCAAGGAATATGTCAGCCTGTTTATGAGATTCAAATCAACTTGGGTTTTGAACATTTGAGGGTATTAATAAGATCTTCAAATGTTAAGACACCTTTCTTTTCTGACTTTTAAAACCAAAGAAAAGCAGTAGAACTATCTACTAGGATAAATAATTTCATCTAAGTTAGAACTACCAGTCTTATGCTTTTGACTATTTTTAATTGATTGGTAGCTGTAATGGTTAATTTTATGTGTCCGCTTATCTAGGCTATGGTGTACAGTTGTTTGGTCAAATACTGGTCTAGATGTTGTTTAAAGGCATTTTGTAGATGTGATTAGCATCTATAATCAATTGACTTTAAGTAAAGGACATTACCCTCGATAATGTGGGTGGATCTCATCCAGTCAGTTGAAGGTATAAAGAGTAAAAAAAAAACTAATATTTCCCAGAGAAGAAATTCTGCCTCAAGACTGCAACATGAGCTCCAGTCAAGTTTCTAGACTGCTAGCCTGCCCTACAGATTTCAGCCCCACAATCATGTGAGCCAATTCCTTAAAATAAGTCTCTAAAATAAGTAGGATATATATATATATATGTTTCTCTGGAGAAGCCTAGCTGATACAAAGCTTACCTATAAAAGTCAGAAGACTACAAAGATTGAAGCATACAATAATTGTTTTAGTTTTCAAAGCAAGCTACATTTGTACAGTTTTCAAAACGTCCTTCTATTCTTTTGACAGTGTCACCAAATTTGCTTATAAAAATAAAGATATTAGACTGGGAACATACAGTTAATATTTAAAAGCTAGTACAATTCAAATTTCTCTCAGCTACAAATCTACTTTCGAATAAAACTCTTTCCCCTTTTAAAAATTGTTTCAGAGGCATTTGCCGAAAGGTTACAATACCACAGGTCATTTCGTTAAATGAATAAACTATGAGTAAACTGCCGGTGTTGGCAGCTGTAAGGTGCAGTGGGGCAGTGCTAAGCAGCCTTTGTCTGTAGGGTCAGGCAAGGCATTTTCTGAAGGCATAAATATAATTAATTCAGTGGTAGAAATAGCTCTAAATGCTAGTTCTCTTCTCACAAAAGTCTACCTAACACAACTGGTGACTGTTTTCTCAAGAGCTACTAGGCTGCTGTGACAGGGGTATCTCCCACCAGTCCTTTTCCAGAGGTGTTTGGAAATGCATGCCCTAAATTGTCAGCTGCTTGTTCCTTATTCCTTGTTATTTATGAAGAAAATTGTTCAAGAGTCCCCTTCAGATGTCCTGGTCCTAGAAGTCATAGGAGTAGCTTTATGACGATGAAGGCTAATCTGGATTGTAGTCAAAGGGTTAATACCAGAAGCAGTGAGTCAGTTAATATTATAGGGCAAGTATGACGCTGGACTCTGTGCAACCAGCAGTGACCAAGATGCCATCTTCCCTGCCTTCAAGAAGCTTGTAGGGCGGGGCACAGTGACTCAGCAGGTAAGAACGCTTGCCTGCTGTGCCCGAGGACCCGGGTTCGATTCCTGGTGCCTGCCCATGTTAAAAAAAAAAAAAAGAAGCTTGTCAATTGGTGGGAAATATAGGCATTAAATAATCACTAATAATCAATTACAAGACTTCAAAATGCTGTCAAGGAAAAGCACAGTACAATGGGATACCTTACACTTCCATTCATTTTTTTCTCATCAAACATTTATTTAGAAGTGACTAGTACAGAAATAAAACCTTACAGTTACAGTCAACTGCTTTTCCACTAGCATGCCAAGACAATTCAATGAGGAAACTATAGTCTTTTCAACAAATTGTGCTGAGATAACTGGATTTCCACATGTGAAAGAATGAAGTTACACCCCTACCTCTCACTATATCCAAAGATAAACTCAAAATGGATGATAGATGTAATTGTAAGAGCTAAAACAATAAAACTCTTAGAAGAAAATACAGCTGTAAATCTTTGTAACCTTGGATTATGCAATGCTTTCTTAAATACAACACCAAAAACACAAGCAACAAAAGAAAAAAACTATATAAATTGGATTTCATCAAAATTTTAAACTTTCATGCTCCAAAGGATAGTATAGATAAAGTGAAAAGAGAATTCATAGAATGGGAGAAATTATTTGCAAATTATATATATGATAAAGGCCTAGTATTAAGAATATATAAAGGACTATTATACCTTAACAGTAGAAAGATAAATAACCCAATTAAAAAATGAACAAATGATCTGGATAGTTATTTCTCCAAGGAAGATATATAAATGGCCAATAAGCACATGCAAAGATGCTCAACATCATTAATCATTTGGGAAGTGCAAATCAGGTCCCATCAAGATACCATTTTGGACCCACTAGGATGGCTATAATAAAAAGACAGACAATAACAATTGTTAGAGAGGATGTGGAGAAATTGGAACACTCATACATTGCTGGTGGGCTTGAGAAATGGTACTTTTTTCAAGTGCTGCTTTGATAAGCATTTTGGCACTTTCTCAGAAAGTTACACATAAAGTTACCATAGGACCCAGAAATCCCACCTCTCGGTATTCCCCAAGAGGAATGAAAATATACATCTACACAGAAACTTGTTCATAGCAGCATTATTCAAAATAGTCAAGGGCGGGCCACTGTCCCTCAGCAAGCAGAGCTCTCACCTGCCATGCCGGAGAGATTCCCAGTGCCTGCCCATGCAAAAAGTGGAAACCACCCTAATGTCTATTACCTGATGAATAAAAAACCAAAATACGGTATATATACACAATGAAATATTGTTTAGCATTAAAAAGAACGAAGTACTGATGCATATTACAACATGGATAAACCTGAAAACATTATGCTCACTGAAAGAAGCCAGTTATGAAAGACCACATTTCATATGATTCCACTTATATGAAATGTCCAGAAAAGACAAATCTAGAGATAGAAAGTAAATTCATACTCACCTAGGCTGTAGGAAGGAGGGTGCAGATTAGAGGAGAATGAGGAACAACTGTTTAATGGGTACAGGATTTCTTTCTGGGGTGATGAAAATGTTCTAAAATTGATTGTGGTGATAAACGTACAAGTCTATGAATTGTACAACTTTGTAGATGCAAAATAATGTAGGTGCTGCATGTTATCTAGAGGAAAGGATGAATATGCTCAAAACCACTGAATTTTTTTAAAAAGTGACTGTCTAATGCACATCAAGAACACGGTAATTAAATAAATAAGAAAATTTCAGATAGCCGTCAGAGCTATAAAAAAAAGAAAACAGTACACCATCTTTAAGAGAAACATTTTGGACTAACGCTCACATAGTTCACAAGAACCATCCATTTCTCCAGCATATTTCACATTCTTCTCCAAATTCCTGTTCTCTTTCCTGATATTTAACATTTTGCATTGTAAGACAAGGGGTAAGTGGTAGGGGGAGTATTACAGCAAAGTTTGGGAGTCAGCAACCTTCTCCCTAATTTGGAGATATCTTTCCCAGAAATGCCCTTCTATCTTCCAGTGGGCCTTGGCATCCAGTGATTTTTGCTCTGTCCCCTTGTACCTTAACCCGTAAGCCTGAAGGATCCAGGCTTTTCAACATCTCTGGATCAAGGGTACAGCTTGGATCATCCCTTGTGACCTACATGATCACCAAAATGATGCAGATGCCACATGTTAGCTAGAGGAAAGGTGAAGCCTACTCTAAGCCAATGAGACAGAGCATGCTCTGACCAGCAGCAAGGCTTTTAGGTGAGTGTGGGTACAAGCACCCTCCCTAGCCCCAGACCTTACTTCTTAGGAACAAAGAGAGACACATTCTCCCTGGATAGAGCTGGGAGTGTTTATTCCAGGAATCCATTTTAGTCTCCAATTCCAATGGACTGTTTCCCTTTTTAAGCCTTCCCAACAGAAACATGTCACTTCTTTTTCTTAAAAATATGCCTACATTTTCTCAAACATTACAACACCAAGTTTAAAGGCTGGAAATGAGCAGAAAATGGATACCTCCTGCCATCATCTGTTCAGTGATATATAAAAATTTAGAAAATTTTTAATGACAAAATCTTATTGAAAAACACACCAAACTGTCAAACTAACACTCTACCCTGAAAAAATTTTAAATGAATGTTTTTTATTTTTTTTTTAAAAATCGTTTTAAAAGTCTTTTCCAAACTATCCCATGTTATCCCACTCTTTTTCACTATAAAAAATAAAAGACTGGATTATGTCAGTGTCAATAAAACATGTCTCCTTCCCGTTGACTTGTATCCAATTCCCAGTGAGCCGACGACTTGATGTGAGCAGCAGTTACCTATATCTGAAGATAGATTTTGGCCCCAAGGAGTTATGTGTTATAAAGATCAAATAAATTCACTTACAAATCTCATAAAAAAAAGAGGGGAAAGTAGTTTATTTCTCATCATAGATAAAGGAAAAGGAAAGTATGGCTAGAGATTGATGGTGACTTGGGAAGTTTTCAGTTGGGAAAAACTGGATCATTGTGGCAAAATGTCTGACAGACCACCTGTAAAATACCCCAATATAGTAAAGCAAACGTCTCCTCTCCCACTCTAGGCTATTTTTGATCGGAACCGGAAAGATGAACTGCCTCGGTTGCAGCTGGAGTGGATTGATAGCATCTGCATGCCTTTGTATCAGGTAACCTTGATTCGGGAGGGTCTCTCCTGACTAGGCCAGGACAGGAGGTATGTGTGTCTATGGCACTTTGGGAAGCATTAGTTTTAGGAGGCCCTTACAGGTTAAGAACCCACATTGCATTTATCTTTTCTCAGATTTCTGACCATCGCCTGGAAAGAGATCTGAGTTCTCCAACACCTTCTTGCACATCATCTCCCTGACCCTCAACTCCCTCATCTATAAGTCAGGGATACTATTTTTTGTCACCATTTCCCAAAGTGTGCCCTGCGAAACACACGTATCCAGCAATTACCTAATGAGTTCCCAGGCTCCAAAACTAGGAAATCTCTAACATGCATTAAAACACTGAAGGCTCAGAGAAATCCTGCAGGCAAGAAACATGTTTAACCTTCATTAACTCTGAATTTCTGAAACATGTTTGACCAAGAAAATCTCTTTTTTTTTTTTTACAATTTTCTTTAACTTTTTATTAATATCATGGGAGACACTGGGGTTCCATAAAACAGTTTTGTGCTCTGGCCATGCAGGGGCCAGGAGGGTTGTGAAGCACCTTCCATCTTAGAAATGAGCCACTCTGCCAGGTGCATGGGACAAATCCCAGCCATTACATTCTGAGTGAGCTGCACTAATGCCTTCTCGCATTGCTGCACAATGTTCAGGACCCCGCTTCAGGCAAGAAGACAAGTGTTGACTTTCAACCATTCACACTCCACTTTTTTGAGTACAGATTAGGCATCAGTTAACACTAACAGTTTAGTGAACATTGGCCTTTAATTCGGCTTCGAAGCGTTTGCTTTCATATGTAAAACCTGATGAATTCTTTACCCCCTACCTAGCTCAATCAGACTGAGCTTCTTTTCTTACTTCAAAGTGAGAAACACACGCAGGGAAAGCAAAACCTCTTTAGTTTCTCACTCTGTGTAATGCCATTAAAAACACAGTATTGTTTTTTAAGGACCTCACAACCATTAAGTTTCAGATGTATCTACCACTTCGTTTTTAGCACTTTTAGGAACTGCTGAGCCCTGTCACATTACCCTGGAAAATAAAAAAAGAATAAAAATTTAAAAAGGTCTAAAATACTGTCCTGAAGATGGAAATATAATTTTCCTAATTACTATAAATAACAAAAGTAAATTCATTTTTTGTTTTATATTATCCATTTAATAAGTGATAGCATAAAATTGGATGAATGAAGTTTAAAGATAGTCTAAAATAAATTAGCCTGATTGTAAATGAAGTATAATGCTTTTATTTCAAAATGAAAGAGTAGGTGAAAAAAAATTAAGAATGATGTACACCTCGTTCTCCCCTCATTATAAGGGGATCCTCAACTCTCCTCCCATCTCCTCCTCCTGGCCTCACTCTCTGGCATCTAAGAATTATAAGGCCCCATGTGTAAAGCTCATAGCTATTGGGTCAAGTCTACCTTGCTTCGCTAAATTGACCTTGACTTTCCACATTTATTTTTTAATGTTATTCCATTTTCCATGCACCCTTATACTATAAATGGGATGAATAAGTTATTCTTGCATGTAATAGATTCCTTTTACTGTTGGCAAAGCTTAGGAAGATGAAGACTTTTTTGTGGGGCTGACTAATTTGGGCACCATTTTGCAAAGCTGCTTAGCAGTGAACCCAAAGTCTACACACCATTCATTAGTGAATAGTTGTAATAAATGCTGGAAAGGATCCTCACTTGCTTTGCTATGTTAGTTTAATTGCTTCATTCTAATGCGCAAGTGTTTGGACTTACCTTAAACTTCCTATCAAATACTTTGAAATCTTCAAGTTACTTGAATTTAAACTAAAACAGTCTCTAGAATTTTGAGAGTAATATTACTACTTCACATTGTATGTCCCTGAGTTTTCATGTCTAATTTTACTTTACTCTGTGTCTGTTAGGTTAGGCTCACCTGCTATTTTTTTCATCCACAGATTAACATATAGAAAGGTAAGGTGATGTTTCCCCCAGCCAGAGTTGTCTTCCACTCATCCATGGCTTGGTTTGGTGCAGTGGCCTTTCTACTGACCCATTCCACTCTGGTGGACAGTTCTTCCACCATCTTTTCTTATTACTTAAATAACTGGGTAGAGTTATGGCATTTTAAAGAGGAATGTGAAAGGACATGCTTCCAAAAGCTCATATTCATATTTGCTGCTGGATCTTCTCAGGTAACAGAGGATGAAAATCTCGCCCTTTTGTGCACTTCTTATCATCACTAACTTTCTCAGTATCTCACTGATGTCATTTGTAAATTCATTACAAGGCTTTGAAGCCAACATTTCAAAGAGGCCTCAAACTGAAGCTGTATAGGGTGTGATTTTAAGTTTCCTCTCTGAGGCCTCCAAAATGCAGTTGGTTTGTCTCCCTATTCAATTGGATGTTCCCACATTAACTATTGGTGTTCCAGGAATGAAATGGGCAGGTGAGAAATCCCAAAATCTAAAGGAAATGATTCACCAAGCAAGGAAAGTCACTGAAGTGACACTAGTCACTAAGGTAAAATGTCTAAGGGAACTCAGGTTGTTGCTAAAAGTCCAGTTTGGGGGTTGAAACATTAAAGTGCAATAATAAGGAGGGGTCTGAAAGGCTAGAAGGCAAGTGGGAAACATGCCTGGGCAGGAATGCCGAATGCAATTGGTCTGAAATGAAATGGTCTGAAATATAGAACTCCAGAGTCCAGTTTGGCCTTGACTCCTGAGACTGGAGATATGGCAAAAAGAAACAGAAAAGTACGTATGAGACAAAGAATATCTCCCTTAATAGCCAGGACCCTGACTGCGCGGTGGGGCGGGTTTGGTTAGCAAGAAATCTCTTGTGTACTGCCTGAGGCAAATGGATTCTTCTAGAAAGAGCTGGAATCACCTTGCAGGTGGAGCAGTGTGGAAGGATGGAGGGCAGAGGGTGGATTTTAATCAAGGGCACTCAGGAGCTGGAGGATGCATGGTGCAAGAGTAGGACTGAGTAGACTATACAGGGAGCATGTAGGGGTAGGTAGGGATGCAGCTGGGGGACTCACCTAACTTTACTGTAGGTGGGGATGCAGCTGGGGGACTCACCTAACTTTACTGTAGGTGGGGATGCAGCCGGCAGTTGGGGATGCCGCTGTAGAGACAAATACGGTTCTAGTACAGCCTTTTGACTTCACTGGCTTTCAGTAAGTAATTCGGATTTACTTCAAATATCAAATATCAAAATAGATCGAGTACTTTCCGCTTGTGTTCCAGTTTGCTGGATTTGTCTTACTTCCAAAAATACCTCACTTTGAGGTGCCTGGAGGGCTACTTGCACACTACTGCATTTTGTATGCTCATTTCATTTCAACTGGAAACTCTTAACTCTTAGGCAACTCTAATTTCCATTACCTTGTGACTATGTTGTGAGGGGAAAAAACCTATTCCCCTTAGGAAGTTACCTAATTAATCTAGTGATTGACTGATATGCTTCCCAGAAAATATTTAAAGAAAGTAGACCAAACTGATTTATGGACCCTCTTTGCCATATATGTTGTAAACAAGACAGGCTGACTGGTTCTACTTCAAGTGGAGAAAAAGAGCAACTGATTGTGGCATTTATTCAGCTTTCACAATATGCTAGGTGGGTAGGGAATGTGCAGGGACAGTCCCAGATCCAGGGATAGTTATATAATAAGGAGACATGGCATACTTATACACATATGTTAATATGTGAGTATATAATTCTCCAGAACTTGTCTATCTTTTTAGATTTATGGTTCCAAACTTTTCTTTAAAAAATAAAAAAAGGAAAATGGCAGAAGTCATGATTTATCTGTGACAGCATTTTAATCAGGACACATATAGGAAGCCAAGAGTGAGCAAGGAACTATCAAAGCATGTTCCCTAAAAGAAGACTCAAGCCCTGGTTAGTTAGCTCCGTCCTAGCAGGGTATCTCTGAGGAATGCATTGACATCTGATTCCCTGCTTTCTGCTGTCTCCGCACCCTACTGGGGACCCATTAGCCTGCTGCTCGACATCTTTAGAAGAGAAAAAAAAAAAAAAGAAAGAAAGAAAATTTTAAAAAGACACCATCAAACTTTGAAGTCATTGCTGCACCAGCCTTGGGGATAAACAGAAAACCTGATGTCACATTGTGATACCGGGTTTCTCTTTGCAGTCGCAAGCTAAGTTTTTGCCCTTTATTTCCATTCTCAACATAATCAAACCTCAACATACCCAGAATTTCAATGACGCACAGAGGCATCGTAAATCATCTGTTTATTAAGAACTGAGGTATTTAATTTTGATTGTGAACACTTTTAAATTTTCGGCTCATCTCAAACAGACTTTTGGTTTGGAAGTGGATTTCTCACAGATAATGCAAAAGGAGTTGACCTGGACAGCATCTAACAAGACTAATTGTATTAAGAGAAGGAAAAGTTTTGGCCAAGAGTATTGTTCCTCTATAAAAATATCTTGGAGTTTCTGCGACAGACTGACAGGGCTTCTCATATTAAGATTATAGTAACCTTGACTTTTTTTTTTTTCTGCCTTTAGTGGTAATGGTTGTTTTGTAAAATATGTCCCACCTAATGTCATTTTTAATATACTCTGTGGAAAGAGGGGAGAAAATAATCTTTTAAAATATATTGAGTCTGCCCATGTAAAATATATTGAAAAGTGTATAGACTGGGAACTGGAAATTGACAAGCTGGAAAAGAGCATTTAAGGGGCTTTTTCTCTCAGTAACAGGACAATTTCTCTCAGTAACAATCAAAAATACTATAAAAATCATTCAGTGTTCTCCAAATGGTTCATGTCTTCTGTTCAATTTAAAAAATAATAAAAATAACAAACTACAGACTGCCTAGTTAGAGTATATCATTTCCTCTATAAAAAGCCTAAAAGGAATGGAATGTGGCTAAAGAAAGGAACAACTTCATCAGATATTTAAAACTGAAAAAATAAAGGATACCACCCAACAAGTTTCCTGTAATTGTTTTCTCTGCTACATTTAGTATCCTCGTGGCTGAGAGGGAGAGACAATTGGGGCTAATTTCTGTACTGGTTCTTATAAATGGAGGACATGTATGGAGTGGCATCATATGTAACTCAAAACAACTTGAAAAAAAAAAGATAGGAGAAAGAGAGAGGAAAAGAAAAAGTATGGAAAAGCGGGAGAGAGGGAAGGAGAGAGGACTACGGAGGGAGGAAGGGAGGAAAAGGACCTTCCTATGTTCTCTGTGTTCTGCCCTTTCTTCATGATGGGGTGGGGCTGGGCATGGGCTGACACTTAAGAGTATCTCAGTCCCTTCTGGTTAAAACAGGTCTTTGAATTGCTCCCCATCCGAGTGATTTCTCCTCCCCAGCTGGCATCTTGGTGCCAGGGAACTCACCTAACTTTACTGTTGTGACACGGGGGAGGGCGGGAGCCTCGGGCACGTGTTCCCTGCGGGGCCTTACTGGGTTCAATGGGAGGTGGCTGGTCAGGATTCTAGAGGCACAATGACCTCTGTGGACCTGTGGGTGTGATGTGAGGAGCACGTGCTGGCGGTGGCCACCAGCTTTGACTGCTGACGTATGTGGGCCCTCCGACAGCCTCTTGCAGCAAGCGCTCTATCTATCCCTTAATAACCACACATTATCTGGGTTGTGATTTTCTGCCCGTCTGTCTCTTTTCCCCACCAGTTTTGAGGGACCATCATATTCCTGGCACCTAGCATAGCACCTAGCACATTAGAGCTGCTCAATAAATGTTTGTTGTATAAATGAGTAAAGGAACAGAGAGTGAATGATGGGCTGCAGTACCACAGAATTAATTATAAGCAGTAGAATATATGAAGTAAGGTTATAATGTCATTTAAATTATCATCTATAAATATATAAAACCTTTCATCAGAGTATGCACTGTTACATTCCTGCCCATAATCTGAAGCATACGGCCTATGATATCTTTTTAGAAAGTGGTTTAGTTCTCATCATGGTTGAATTGGCCCTTAATTCTTATGTAAAGGACCAGTTTATAGCCATTAGTTTTTCAGGGCTTCGACTTTTTCAGCTAAGAAATACATTAAACTTTCTTTTAACTAGCATTGCTAGAAAATTTAGCCTTCTAGTTATTTTAATATTCAAGTTAATAGAGAGCTAGCACATATTATACATAGATTACAATTTCAAGAAATTATAATGCAATAAAACATACTCAATTTTTTCATGATTAAAATTTAATCTTTCTTTGACTCCGGAGGTTTTTGAGAGCCTGCAATGCCTAACAGTTATCAATACAAACATCAAATAATAATGTGCTGTGTGGAGCAAAATGCTGAATATCAGAGAGGCCTCATTAATCGTTTTTAAAGCTATTTAAGCTTAAACAGCATTTAAGTTCATGTCACTTCCTGCATCAGGTGTGACATGTGGCAGGTGATGGCTTCTCACATCCTTGGCTACATCTCAAATTTCTTCCTGAATACTTCCCATACCAGGATGTTTGATTTTGTAGAGAATTTTCCATCTCTGAAACTGTTTGACTTTGCAAAGCAACCAGTTCTATGTATATTTTCTTATTAATAAAAGTCGATTTTAATTTAAATAAATTTTTAATACATTATTACTTAATATATTCCTATTCATATGTATTTATGAGTGTAAAACTGCCACTGCAACTACATAGTAAAATGCTGGAATCTGATGAAAAAAATTATTACATTCCCTAATAAAGCTTTTGAGGATAAGAATTTAAGATACGATCTACTTTTCCTTATCTAGCTGACCAGCATAAATAACTCTTTTTAAAAGTGTTTCTGTTTTGGAATCATGATGCTCAAAATGACTTAACCTCAAGTCCATACAAGGCTAGGAATCTTGCCTTTAGCTACTTTCCAATTCCTCTAAAAACCATATTTTAAAAGCTGATCTACCTCTTCATGGTTCTATCTTCTTTGACTCTCTTCAGCACTAAAAGCAAGAGAAAGGAAAGGAGAGGGGTAAGAAAAGAGGAAGGGAGGAAGGGAGGGAGGGAGAAAGGAAGGAAAAATTACATTTTTCACTAGGATATAAATAAAGGTCGTTTTTAAAGATTGATTTTGAACTATATGTGCCTCTCCAGATTTTCTGCAATTTAATGTTCATTTGGAAGGTCAGCATTGTTTGAGTTCCTGGGAAGTGAAGCATGAGATAAAGTACGATTATTATATTGCCAAATAGAATCTTCTGTCCTCTTCTAAATGTTCCTGAGAGAATTCAGCAAGGCACTCACTGAATACTCACTGAGTGAGGCACTCACTGAATCCTCAGCTATCATTGCAGTTATATATAATTATCATAACTGTATCCTTATAAATATTAAATAAATCAGCCAAAGCACATTGCCTCGTTTCAGTGAGCAGTGCTATGTGGTAATGTAATCTGGTTTTGTGGAGGCAGATCTATTGTTTGGGTGGGGCCTTTTGATTAGATGGAGATGTGCCCCCAGCCTATTCAAAGTGGGTCTGAATACTTTTACTGGAGCCCTGTATAAAGAGAATAAAAAGCAGAGAACTGAGAGCTGATGCAGAGAGAGGAAACCAGATACAGAGCTTGGAGATGCTTATAGACAAACAGAAGCTCAGAGAGGAGGCCACTGGAACCAGGAGCTGAAAGCAATGAAACCCAGGAGTGGAAGGCCAGCAGATATCGCCATGGGACTTCCCATGTGACAGAAAAATCCTGGATGTGCTAAGCCTTTCTTGAGTGAAGTTATCCTCTTGTTGATGCCTTAATTTGGACATTTTCATGGCCTTAGAACTGTAGCTTAAAAAAACCCCTTTATAAAAGCCAATCCATTTCTGGTTTATTGCATTCTGGCAGCCTTAGCAAACTGGAACCCTACCTTGGATGCTTCCCATTTACTAAATAAAACTGAAACCTTCAGAGGGAAGGATGCAGGAACCTGAGAAGAGATCCCAGGAAAAGAGATTCCTGAAGGACCGAATGGATTAGGGAATTCTGTGGAGCTGGTAACTATAGAAAACTTTTTTAGAAATACTTTGTGTTGAGTTGTCCTTGATCTAACACTTACATCAAGTTATCCTTGATGCTGACAATTTAAGATGGCTAATGGGCCTCACTAATATATCTCTTCATCTTTCTGAAACTCCCACTAATAAAATAATTAAAGAATTTTTAAAAACATGAAAGGAGATAAACAGTAAATGAAAGAGATCCTCAAATACTGGAAGCTGGAAAGCAGATGAAGGAGTGGGAACTATCTCATCAAAGCAAAAGAAGTAACATCCCTGAATGCCTGCAGATGGGGATAATCAAGAGGGAAAACTCCTGAGAGGTACAGGACTTAGATGGGTCAGATACAACCAACGGTGAAGCTGCGGCATGAGCCTGGAACCTAGAGGGAAGGTTGGAAGTCAGTAAAAGGAATCTCAGGAAATTCCCACAATCCACACAACCAGGTAAATAGACTTTGCAACCACTGCCAAGTCGGTAGACCAGAGAAATCATTTCTAGAAAAACTAATTGGCAGAACCCATGGTCCCAAGGTGCAACAGATACCACATAAGCAGAAAAGTGAAGGATTCTTCTCTAGAGAAACTGAATAGCCTCAAAGATAAGATCTGCATATATTTACCCTTGAGACTTATCAGTGTGTCAACTCCCTGCAGGATGACCTTAAAATGAAGCCCACTCTCTCCACCCCCACCCCCACCTTTTTACACACTACCTCTACTAAGTCTTTTAGTGACTGTCCCTTAAATATTAGCAAAGTCACAAGATGCTTGTGGAAAGCTTCCAAAATGAAAAGACAGAAGCAAATCAAAAAACATGAGAGAAAAAGAAATTCAGAAGATATAGAAATGCAGAAAATAAGAGATAACTTCGAAGAATATCTATTACCAAAAAAGATAAGAAATGTACTATCAAAATAAAACAAAAATGTCTGTTTTTTCCTTCTCTACTGTTTTCAAGCTGCCACATCACAATTTTTCTCCTTCACCTGGGTCCCCCACACCAGTACTTTAATGCCTGTCCCCACTTCCAGCTGCCTGCATTCAGACCCTGTCACTCTCAGCAGCCCCTCCCCCATCATGTTACCACCACAGTTATCTTCCTAAAGCAAATCTGGTCATGTGATTCACCTGTTTAGAATCCTTTAGACCCTCCCTCCCCATTACTAGAGAAAAAAAACTCTAAGCTGGCTCATAGGAGCTTGCTGAGCTCACTTGCTCCTTCTTTTGTGTATCCTGCTCCTGCCATAACCCCATTAACATTCCACACCCCAATCCTTGGTTCACAAAGCTGTGTCTGCCACACCTACCTGTCCTTTATCTCCCTAAGAAAACGCTACTCATACTTTGGACTCTACTCAAATGGCAAGCTCCTTGAAAACCACTCTTTCTTTGCCCCCAGTTTCCAGTCTCTGAGACTCCTTACATTTTCCTTTATTAGTGCCTGCTTCATACTAATTATTTGCATCCATTGTCTCTGTTTCTCAGCCACAAAGCCCAGCGCATAGTGAGTGCTTAATAAATGTTTGATGAGCCTATCAGTAGGATGAAAGCCTACGAGAGAAAATTTATTTCAAATCTATGGTACATAATAAGCAGTTAATAAATATGTCAGTTTACTTCCTCCTCAGAAGCTGGGGGAAGGATACAGATCAAAGTCTCAGAAACCAGGCAGAAATTTTCAGAAATAGGATCCAGCAAGGATGCCTGGGCTTCCTGTCTGAGGTCAGGGTGGCTCTTCCTTCTTGAGCTGGGGTCAGGACCAAGCCCACCAAGGGTGTGGTTCAGTGACCCTGATGAGGGCCAGTGTTAAATTCCCACTTGAACCTATTTGCTTTGTCCATTTCTACAAGAATGTTAAACAGTTCTAGCCCTTTGTGTTTGCCCTTTGGTTCTAAGAAAACCAAATGAAAGAAAAGTACACTGAGATTCCAAATTTTGTATATTTCTATACTGCAAAAGATTTAGTAGAGGAAAAAAAAAAACTGTCACAGATGCCCTTTTTGTGTCCATGTTTTCGCCCAGACAGGTACTAGAAAGGCAAACGCCACATTTACAGACAAACTGCTCAACGTCAAAGAGAAGCATCTTCTCTAAGCCACCCCAGTAGGACTTAAGAAAGGCTCAGTGAGGGCGGGCCACGGTGGCTCAGCAGGCAGAGTTCTCGCCTGCCATGCCGGAAACCCGGGTTCGATTCCCAGTGCCTGTCCATGCAAAATAAAAATAAATTTAAAAAAAGAAGGCTCAGTGAGTAGCAGGTCACCAGTACATAGAGTGTGAAAAACCTTGGACCCATTTCATTGTTCTAAGTCCCAATCTCTCTCCTCAAGAGACCTGTACTCTGGGTCAGTTCTACCAAAGTTTGTATGAGAGAAAATGACTGTATTCACCCAGGTCCAGGACATCCATCATAAAGAGGCTGACCATGACACAGCCGATGGTGCTGGCCCCTAAGATAGAGCCCTGGGAAAAATTTCTCTCAGACTTATCACAGGCAGGTGCTGGTGATATTGTGGGTACATCCAAAGAGAAATAATTTTCCTATTCCTCCCTGACCAGGAGGCATGCCAGCCATTCTCTGATGTAACTGTTTTCATCCTTGGAAATTATAATGCACCTCAAAGAAGAGAACATTTTTCCTCTCTATTACTTCTACAATAATAGACTTACAGAGTCCCATGTTTTCACTCCTTTTTTCCCCCTGAAAACTTTGTGGAGGCAGTCCACTTGATTCCCAGAAAAGAGCTCAATGGACTGCTTTCCAGTGGAATTTTGATGTGAATATGGAAAGCCATAGGGGTGGAAGTGGGGGTAGCCACCTAGGTGGACAATTCCCAAAGCTGAGATAATCCCTTTCCTCACATTCTGGAAATGCCTGATTGATATCAATGACCACGCTAACTCTTGGCCCCTGACACACTCAATTACGAAGTGAGGACTGAGTTCCAGCTAACTGAGCGTTTCATCTTCTGCTGGACTACCTGGCCCTGGAGGTCAGGATGTGGGGAGAGGGAAAGGTTACTGTGTTAGTCTGTGAGCTGCTGGATTGTAATATACCAGAATTGGAATGACTTTTATTTAATAAGTTACAAGTTTACATTTCTAAGCCTATGGAAATGTCCAAACTAAGGCATCCAAGGAAAGATATCTTAATTCAAGGAAGGCCAATGGGCCTGGAACACCTCTGTCAGCTGGGTAGCCATGTGGCTGGCATCCGCTGGTCCCTTGCTCCTGGGCTCTGTTGCTTTCAGCCTCTGCTCCTATGAGGGTTTCTCACTTTGCTTCTCCAGGGCTGGCTTTCATCTCTTGACTTCCTTTGGCTCTCTCCAGGTTCTGGCTAGCTTAACATATCATGGCAACAACTGCTGGGCTCCAAGCATCTCCAAATATCTGTGTCTCTGTTCTCTAAGTGTTAGCATCTGTGTCAACTCTGCTCTGAAGGTCCTGTTGGCTCTGTCATGTTTAACTCTCTCCAAAATGTTTCCTCTTTTAAAGGAGTCCAGTAAACAACTAGTCAAGGCTCACCTGGGAATGGGTGGAGACACATCTCCATGTAATCAAAGGGTCGCACCCACAATTGGGCACGCCACTTCTCTGTGGAGATAATCTAATCAAAAGTTTCCAGCATATAGTGTTGATTCAGGATTAAAAGAAATGCCTGCCTCTACAAGATTGAATCAGGATTAAAACATGGCTTTTCTGGGGTACATAATATTTTCAAACCAGCACAGTTACCAACCTCCTCCCTCATCCAAGATCAAGCAGCAATGTGTAAATTGTTACCCAGCTGCCAGAGAGCACATGCGGTTGCCTCAGCATCACACTGAGGTTTCAAATAGGAGGAGTACGTTATCATATTGCTACTGGTAGGAACTTGCATTCCCTCAGTATTCTGTGTTTTCAGAGGGCCCTGAAATAACCTACCATTCCTGAGTTGCCTTGTCACAAGCATTAGCTTTTATATCCTTTATTTCATGGATGGAAACCTGAGGAGGTTATAGTTGCTGCTCAGACTTGCCCCAGTAAATTGGGGGAGGGGAGAGCTCAGCACCTGAACCAATGCCTCCTACAAGCAAAGGGAGAGATAAACTACAGAACCATAGATGACAGAGAAGGAAGAATGATTCTCCAAGTCCTTTAAATAATATTTCTTCTAAAGGGAGAGCTGAACAACTGAAAAATCTAGATAGGAAAGGAAAAAGAGAAAAACAGAGACATACAGAAGCAAAAGAGACAACAGGAAAGAGAAAAGAGGCCTAAGTTAAGGACCTAAGATGCGGCAATAAGGGCTGTTTTCATGTGTCCTTTTTCCCTACCACACTCATCTGCCCTCACACTCATCAAACCTAAAGCTCATTTTCCTCTACCTTCCTTTTATGGTGATTACCCCTGGCTATAGGTTTGATTGAAAGTAGCTCTACTCTGCCACCTTTTAAAGCTTTTTTGCAAAGAGACTTTCTTATTGGAGCAAACAGCATTGAAGATAGTTAATATCAACCCTTCCAAGACTGTGAACCAAAGGAGTTGAGGTATATGAAAATGTTTTGGAAAGAGTCAACATTGAACATTAGAGTCCTCCAGACATGTGTCACTGTTATCCTATTATCATTCATACCATCTCAAAGCCTGTGTATCCTCTGCAGTAAATTTGAATAAGAATAGTTAACTTGCCTGTCTCACAAAGATGTAATGAGTCTATAACAACATTTATTGAGCACTTAATATGTGCCAAACCCCAGACTAAGACTTTCTAAGTATTATATGATTTAATCACATTAGCAATATGGAACTAGGTACTACTACCTAGTTAAGGCTAGAGAGTTTCCATAACTTACCCAAAGGTATACAGCTAATAAGTGGTGGGGCTTGGATTCTTTCTGCCTTCAAAATTAGGTCTCCTAACAAGTACAACCTGTGGCCGCTTGAGACAATGTATTCATATGTAAGCATTAGCGGTATCCAAACTTCATAGCTTTTGAAATAACCTTAAATAGAAGCAACATGCTGTTGTAGTGCTAAAATGTTTCACTGGGAGTGAACTTGCAGATTGTCTGTAGGTGAGAAACCGAATTCCTGAAAAGTCATTTATGACCCAACTTGACAGAGGCAGAACTGGGTTTAGAACCGAGACTTTTGACTTTCTGTTTAAGTTTTATCCCAACAACACATCTTACCATCTACATGTAAAATTTAAAGCATATAATCTCAAAGTTTTCAAAGCTACCCTGAAAGAAAAAAAATTAAAAAAGGAAATTTGCATGAGTAGTGATGCAGATGCTAAACAAGCAAAGGGAGAATTAACCAGAGGATGTTTTGAAGGACAGCGTGATGTGCCAAGATGCCTTCAAGAATAGAGGAAATGAATGAAACGTCAGCAAACAAGGTAGAAAAGACAGCCCTGAGAGGGCCTGAGAAACTGAACAGAAAATCTGAAAGAAGATAAATGGATAATTTAACAGCCATTCAGTTTTTAAGAAAGACAAAGAAGAAGCTACATTGCATCAGAAAAGGGCTAGAAATGATGATGGATGGGACCCTTCAAATGACTGGTGAACACAACAGAATCACAGTTGCCTGCAGAATTCCCAGCTGAGGGCAAATCTGAGGAACTAAATAAGGATATGAGACTGATACAGATTGAAGAGTCTTTCAAAATCTATTTAATGGCCAGGCAGGGGCATTAATAGCTTTTCAGAGGAAATTTTGGAGAGCTATGAGATAATCAGCCCTTTTTTTGTGATGTGGGTAGGTGGTTGGAGCCAGGGAGGATTGTGTTTATACAGAACAGTATTGTGACGTGCATTCACGTGTTAAAATAATTTTATAGTTGTTGGAGATAAAGCCTTGAATTATTTTGATTTTGTGAAATAAGCATTTCTCTTTTTTTTTATCATTGTACTCTGAAGCCTTCTCTACTAACAAATGGATGACTTATTTAATAATTTTAACATATGGCCAAAAACTGCTCATTCCTTTATTGATTATTGTTAGACTTTTAGGTTAAATAGTTTATATAGAAGCCCAGTACAAAATTCAAAAGATACAGAAGTCATAAAAGTATTAGAGAAAAGCGATCTTAATGCACACTCCTGTCCCCCAGTTATTCCAGGAGCATATCTCACTAGGGGCAACCACTGTTAACAATTCTTATGTGTGCTTCCAAAGATAGTCCATGAATATAAAAGCAAAAATTTGCTGTGGGTATCCATCCTTATATAAGAATAGTATACATCCTGCTCTATATTTTGCTTTTTCATACTTGATACGTTCTTAAGATTATTCCTTTTCATGTTCATAACAACAGTTCTCTCATTCTTTTTTTATTGTGAAGTATAACATATATACAAAAAAGCAATAAATGTCCAAGTAAAGTTTAACAATTAATTATAGAACAGATTTTAAAGTTTGGTATGGTTACAGTTCCACGATTATTCATTTTTTCTTCTAGCTGCTCCAAGACACTGGAGAGCACTCTCTCATTCTTTTTGATGGCTGCATAGTATTAAATTAATAAAGATAGATAATGAACTATATAACTAGTAATTAATTAATAATTAATGGACACTGATGTTGTTTCTAATATTTTGCTATTGTAAACAATGTACAATGAATATCTTTAGAAATATATTATTTTCCATACTTCAACTGTAGGATCAATTCCTGGAAGCAGGATTACTCGGCCTCTGGAGTATGGGTATTTGAAATTTTGGTAGACATGCGAAATTGCTCTCCATGGAATTTGGGCCAATTTATATTGGATGCAATGGATGAGGTGCCTTTTCCCCACACTTTCAACAGCATAACATTATCAAAACTTCTTGACCATTACCAATAGGATAAATGCAAAATCTATCTCATTGTAGTTTTAATTCATATTTTCCATATTATAAGTGAACATGGTCATATTTTCAGTATAGATTTATTTATTTAAGAGCATTTGCTGCTGTTGTTGTTTTCTGTAAACGCTTCATATTTTTGCCTAAGAAGCTAAACCTTTACCTAGTTCCTCTTTATGTTATGTGTAACCTAAGAGGTAAAATTTTTCCCAGTGTGCCATTTATCCTTTCACTTTGTTAATTTTACATGGTCAGATTCATGAATCCTTTTTTTTTAATGGCATCTGGGTTTGTGTCATATTTACAATAACTTTCCCACTCCAAATTATAAAGTTAAAAAAATTCTTGCCAAATTTCTTTCAGTTCTTCCATGGCTTCATTTTCTATAATTATACCTTTGATTCACCTGGTTTGGTTTGGTTCGGTTTGGTGTAAAGTGTGAAGTCAGCATCCAACTTTATTTGAGCTGCCTGGTTTCCCTACAGCAGTTTTTAACTCATCTTTTTCCTTATGGTTTGGGATATCAGCTGTGTCAAATACTAAATTTCCTTATAAATTTGGTTCTATTTTTAGACTTGAATCTCTTCTGTTCTATTGATCTGTCTGCTGATAAAGCTAGTTTCATCTCCCCATTACTCTTCTTTTTCAGTATTTTCTAGGTGTTTTTATTTTTCCATAAAAACTTTAGAATTTCATTCAAAAACAAGTCTAGTTTGTCTTTTTATTGGTGTGGTTATTTAATTTTAAATGTTCAATGTTTGAAAGTTAAATTAATATAAAATATCCCAACATTTAAAAGAAAGTGTTGTCCATTAGGAAGTTTTTGTCCATAAAATTCTTATGTTCCCTTCCTTTAATTTCACTTCAAAAATATAATAAACATATTCAAGGTATTCGTCCCCCTGCCTCCACATATACCAACTTTTCTCATATTTTAGACTTTGGGGAAGTTAGCGGTATAATTAAAGACTAGCTAATAGCATGCTCTTTACCAGAAGGACAGATCAGTGCCTTTCTATAGACAAAGGCTGACTAACAGAACAACATCCTCAGACATATACCCAGTGATGTATGTTACAAATTTCCTATCTTGTCTTCCTATTCTTTCTCTCCAAAATCTCATTTTTTTATTATATCATGAAATTAAGAAAAGCAGATTCCCTTATTATACGGTGAGAGACCACCAAAATAACATTGGATTATTTTCTTTACTTTTAGTTTAATTTAACTTTAATTTTTAATCTCTACCCACAGTAAAAGCATATTTCATGGCTACTTTGGGTCTGCCTCTGTGGATCTGGAGATTGGGATACACAGGCTTTAAAGATTCCTCCCTGTCTGGAATTGGAGCACTGTTTAGTTCTGGGCGTGAGGATTGTCTTTGAATTCTCACAAGAAATCCTGCTTCTACAAAGCTCAGCGATCATCAGATTTGCCTGTCCCTCACTTAAGCAGTTCATTAGTACTGTGGTAGTTAGGTTTAGGTGTCAACTTGGCCAGGTGAAGGTGCCTGGTTCTGTTGCTGTGGACATGAGCCAATGGCATGTGAAGTTCATCTGTCACTGATTATTTCTCCAGTCAGCTAGGGGGGTATCTGCTGCAATGAATGACATTTGATTTAATTGGCTGGATGCTTAAATGTAAAAGTTCAGCATAGCACAGCCTAAACAGCTCAGCATACCTCATCTCAACACTCACAGCTCAGCCCAGGCCTTTGGAAATGCAGAAAGGAATCACCCCAGGGAAAGCTGTTAGAACCCAGAGGTCTGGAGAGAAAGCCAGCAGAGATCACCCTGTGTCTTCCCATGTAAGAAAGAACCTCAGTTGAAAGTGAGGTTCCTCTGAAGAACTATATATTTTTAACTAAACAAATCCCCTTTTATTAAAAGCCAATCCATCTCTGGTATGTTGCATTCTGGCAGCTTTGGCAGACTAAAACAAGTACAAATAATTTGTCTTAACTATTTTGGGACTTTCAAACATAAGCTTAAAAAGAAGAAGAAGAAGGAGAAGAAAGAAAAGCAAAAAGCTAATGGGGTATTCTGGAATTCATTCTTGAAAGCCCCATAAAACCTCAGTCAGACTACCATACATTAAGGGCACAGAATTGCAATTCCATATCTGTACAGCTGTGTCCCTTGCAGGCATCCTATCCATTATGTTTGGGGAACCCTAGGATCTTAGTCACATGAGAGCAACAAAAAAATGTGTAGTTAATGAATGCTTGCAGCTCAACAAATCACTTTTTTAAATGGTCCTTTTAACCCATTGAACTTTGCAAAAATAACAGTTTCAAGAAATTTCTATAAAATCTCAGGTGACATAGTTTTAGTAGAAAACATTCTGGTTTGTGGAGAGGTGGCTTAGCCATGTGGCTGTGTTTTAGTTACATGTTCCAACAACCTCTTATATGAAGCCCCATTCATCAAAGGCTGTGGCTTCTGGGTGAGTTGCTATTTCTTCCAAGTCAGAGTTGCCTACACAGTGAACATGATTGATTAGCTACCAGTCTGCTTTGAAAACTCAACCTACAGGATAACCTAGGACAGTATCCTAAAGGGACTCATTATAACAGAAGAGACAGTTCTTGCTTCCACTTCTAGGAGCAGTTCTTAAGCCTGCCTATCATTCACCACTTAAAAGCCATGTTTCATTTTCAGAGGGCAGTTGATGAGTCACAGATAAAAGATGCACTGCCTACACCTAATGGTTGGGAGGTGGTGTTTCTTCCTTACTTGGTATGACTGTCTTCCTCCTACACATTTGCCCTAAACTAGTGTCAGGACCACTAGAAAAAAAAAGTAGGTGTCCATCATCTTTGACACTCTACAGTTAGGTGTGAGACCCTAAAATTAACAATGGCCCAGTTGATATCCCTGATGTGAAGACATATGGCTTTATAGTCAGACAAGCCTGGACTGATCTTCTAGCTCTGCCATATATCTATCATGTAAACTTCACTTCTTTTAACTTAATTTCCCCAATCTCAGGTTCCTCATCTGTCCAAGCAGGACCAACAATATCTCACAGCACTGTTGTGAGCTTTAATCAGCTTATTTATGGAGATCTCCTAATATGGTACCTGGAACATTCAATATGCATTAATTCATTTTTACAAGGTATATTTTACACTTACTCTCTATTACAAAAGCAAGTTGGAGTACTTGTTGAAATGTACTTTGAAAATTATTGCTTTTTCTTTCTTTTCTTTGTATAGATGTTATATTTCACAATTTAAAAAATTTTAAAAAGAAAACAAAGTAGGGAAAAGATTTACCAAACATGTCACAAAAAAGGCTGTTTTTTTTAAAGAACACCAACTAATGGAAAACAGTCATGTTCAATGGAATTATATACCCCACTTTAAACACATTCTTAATCTGCATTCTTGTGGGTGTAAACCCATTGTAAATAGGACCTCTTGAAGATATTTTTAGTTAAGGTATGGCCCAATTGAAGGATGGTGGGCCTTAATCTGTATTACTGGATGCCTTATAAAGAGGAGAAACCAGCAGCCCGAAGTTGGAGAAGATCACAGGGAGGAGCCAGAAGCCACAGGTTAGTGGAAACCAGAAGAGCAGACATAAGGAAAGGACGTGGTTCAGTCACAGGAGTCAGAGATACAAGCCAAGGAATGCAGGTTGCTAGCACCAGAATTTTATAGATCTGGGGAGAAAGCAAGCCTTGTGATATCTTGATATCTTGACTTTCTACCTCTTCTAGCCTCAAAACCATGAGCCAATAAATTTCTGTGGTTTTAGCCAAAAAGAAAAGTTAGTGGCCCATAGAATAGATTCAGCCCACAGACATGTTTTCATTTGTTTGAACACTGTTTTTAAAATTGCCAAATGTCCAGTTAGTCACCTTTTCTACCACTCCCAACTTTATCATGCAGCCCACTCCATTCATTAACTTCTCTAGCCTGGCCCTGTAGACATTTTGGTTTAAGCCACTTGCCTTACATTATGGAAATTAATCCAGGAGACCAAACTTCATGCCTCATTAATTCATAATGTGAATGTCATTTGTGAATATCACAAAGTAATTCCTTGAGCACATAAATAAAATAAGCAAAACGAGCCATCTACCAAGTCAGGAAGGAAATGGAAAGAGAATAAAAAGGGGGAGAGAAAACTGCTACAAAGCATTGTTGTGATTTCCCTTTTTATATGTACTGCTAATCTGGTTCAATCCTTGGAAAGAAAATGATTTCTTTCTAAGTTATTACTAGTACTGTGGTTAGCTCTCAGGATGTTAGACGCCAATGCAACAAGCATTATCTACAGTTATAACTTAGCTAGATTTTGCCCTTAGGATTCCAATTACAGATCTGAATCATTCTTGCATTGGATTCTAATGAGTTTGCTTGCCCTCATACTCAGCATTTCTTTTGTTGCTTTATTATTTTTAGTTCTATTTGGGTAACTGTCTCACATTATTTAGATTTTAAGATCTCAATTATCTCTAACAAAACAAAAAAATCTCCCCAGAAGTTCTACCTAATGAATTCTGCTTACACCTTCTTGACCATTCTTTTTTTTTTTTTTTAACTTTTTTTTTTTTTAATTTGCATATGGGCAGGAGGCACCAGGGATCGAACTCCAGACCTCCAGCACGGCAGGTCGGAGCTCTGCCTGCTGAGCCATGGCAGCCGCCCTTCTTGACCATTCTTAAGCTCGAGAAGCTAAACTGGATATTTGGTAATCAACTGGCAAAATAGATGCCGCTGTCCCCAAATGAGGCAGAAGTCGTAAGAACCCCTCAAACTCCATTGCATTCTAGCCTGGGAAGAGCACAGTAGAAACATATTTCAAATCCTCAGCTGGTTTGAGCCCACTGAGTCACCTATTTAAGGCTCTTGCCTCTGCCTGGGCCTTTACTTACTAGTGCACTCTTGGTCTTATTTCCAAAGTTCCCACTTTGTATTTGGACAACACTGAACCCTGTTCATTCTCCCCGGTGATCTCTTTTTTACCTGCCTCTCTGACCAATCTTGGCCTTTACAAACCTAAATCATATAAACAAATCCGATATCACAGCAGCACTTTCTTTAAGGAAAAATCCATCAGGATGGACAAACAATACTTGTGTAGAAGTTCACTTTTCATACGTAACTGTAACCAATAAGGCTGCCCTATGCAAAACTGGGCAACGTGGAAGTACAGTTCTATGCCAACATAATACAAATATGTTAGAGTCAGAAACCTGGATCCAAACTCTGATTCTGTGACCAAACTTTTCTGAGTCCGACTTTCTTATCTCTAAAATGGGCTACTAATGGACATACCTCCCTTGTATTGTTGCTTTGAGGACTTAGTAAGATAAAATATATAATGCACAAATAGAGCATAATGCTATTTATAACAGGTGTAAGCAATTATTATTAACATTCCAACTTCGCCAAATTACACATTGACAATAGGTTATATGTCTGGTATCTTTAATGTAAATGTTTTTAAAATATTTATCTAAAGGAGACATGGGTTGCTTCTGTGTTCACCATTATTGTTCTATTTGCTTTTAGAAGTAAGTTTTAAAAACTGCTGGAAGTCTCCTATG
Organism: Myrmecophaga tridactyla; assembly: GCA_004026745.1. Taxonomy (NCBI): domain Eukaryota; kingdom Metazoa; phylum Chordata; class Mammalia; order Pilosa; family Myrmecophagidae; genus Myrmecophaga; species Myrmecophaga tridactyla. Next base: position 72,086 of record PVIY010005416.1, read on the forward strand.
GTAGCTGATACAGTATCTTAAGCATTTTAATTCAAATTAATTTTTGCACAACCTTCAGTGTCAAAAACCATTGAACTGGAAGGGAATGGATGAGGTTTAGGAGAAATCTGTTGCTGCCTCCCATCTGGACCCCACAACCAGCTCCACCTGCTCTCACATGTACTAACACTTCAGCTACTGCCCTGCCAAAAACCACCATGTGAAGTTTGCTTTTGTTTTGTTTATGCAGAAGAATGTTAAAATGTGTAGAAAGGGGTATATTTCAAGTTTTCTAGAAAATTTGGCAGGATTGTTTTGGCATTTCAATATGTTTTTGTACTATAGTCCAAGTTTTCCATCAGGTTGTGTGGTTTTGTTTCTGTTTTATTTGGCATTTCATTCTCTTCTAATATCACAATTATCCTTTTCTGATAGGATCTTATAGGCCATGTTGAGGGATTTGGACTTTGTCTTAGGGTTTTCCGGAGAAACAAAACCAACAAGATATCTTATTAAGAGATTTGTTACAAGATCAAAGAACTGTGGGGGCTCAAAATCCGAATTCCTTAGGGCAGGCTACAAGCTGGAAACTCTGATAAAGGTGATGCTGACGTTCTTAGTCCAATTCCTCAGGGGAAACAGTCTGATTGGAAATTTTGGCAAAAGCCAATGCAATTGAGGCAGAAATTCTTCTAAACTCTGAAATCCTCAGTTCTGGTATTTAAGACCTCCAACTGATTGAATAGGAGACTCTGCACATTGCTGAGGGCATTCTTCCTTTGCTGATCATAGATGCAATCAGCTGATTATAGATGCAAAATCCCTCTATAAAATAACCTCACAGTTGAACTGACATTAGTAAATAAACTTGGAGAATTTCATTGGTAACAGAGACCATCAGGAGATAGAAATAGGGTAAGATATTGGGTAATAGGAGCTGAAGGGAGACAGATTGTGCAACAGAATTGTAAAAACTCAGAAATGGATAGCACAATACTACCTAACTGTAATACAATTATGTTAAAACACTGAATGAAGCTGAATGTGAGAATGATAGAGGGAGGAGGGCTGGGGGGCACAAATGAAATCAGAAAGAAAGATAGATGATAAAGACTGAAATGGTATAATCTAGGAATGCCTAGAGTGTATAATGATAGTGACTAAATGTACAAATTTTAAAAATGTTTTTGCATGAGGAAGAACACAGGAATGTCATTACTGCAGGGTGTTGAAAATTGATAGTAATTAATATTTCAAAATTTTAACTTATATGTGAGACTAAAGCAATAAACTGTTTATTTGGTACAAAATTTATATTTTAACTACTGCATTTCCTAATATAACTTATGTAGACAGCTTAATTGAACATCATAAGCACATGGAACCTTGAGTAGGGCATGAGATTTTCTTGGTTTGTCCAGGGTGATGCCCTGATAAATCCCAGAGTGATTTGAACAGTGAATAAAAAAGTATTTGCAAAGTCCCTTTCAGAGAATGGTGAGAAAGGGGAAAAATTCAACTTCCCCAAGTTCAATTCTTGATATTCTCACAAGCAGTGTGAACAACCAAAGCAATAGGCTGAGTCCCCAATTTTGGGGTTTGTTCATATGAAACTTAACCCCACAAAGGTTAGATCAAGCCCACTTACAATTAGGCCTAAGAGTCACCCCCAGAGAACCTCTTTTGTTGCTCAGATGTGGCCTCTCTCTCCAGCCAACACAACAAGCAAACTCACTGCCCTCCCCGTCTACGTGGGACGTGACACCCAGTGGTGTGGACCTTTCTGGCAACGTGGGACAGAAATCCTAGAATGAGCTGAGACTCGGCATCAAGGGATTGAGAAAAACCCTAGAATGAGCTGAGACTCAGCATCAGGACATTGAGAAAACCTTCTCAACCAAAAGGGAGAAAAGCAAAATGAGACAAAATAAAGTGTCAATGGCTGAGAGATTCCAAACAGAGTCAAGAGGTTATCCTGGATAAGGTTATTCTTATGCCTTAAATAGATATCACCTTGTTAGTCAAGATGTAGTGGAGAGACTGGAGGGAACTGCCTGAAAATGTAGAGCTGTGTTCCAGTAGCCATGTTTCTTGAAGATGATTGTATAATGATATAGCTTTCACAATGTGACTGTGTGACTGTGAAAACCTTGTGTCTGATGCTCCTTTTATCTACCTCATCAACAGATGAGTAAAACATATGGAATAAAAATAAATAATAGGGGGAACAAATGTTAAAATAAATTTAGATTGAAATGCTAGTGATCAATGAAAGGAGTGGTAAGGCATATGGTATGTATGAATTTTTTTCTGTTGTCTTTTTATTTCTTTTTCTGAATTGATGCAAATGTTGTAAGAAATGATCATGATGATGAATATGCAACTATGTGATGATATTGTGAATTACTGATTATATATGTAGAACGGAATGATCATAAGTTAAGAATCTTTGTGTTTGTTTGTTGTTATATTTTTTAAATTAAATGAGAAGAAAAAATAATAACCTCACAGTGACATGCAGGCCAGTATTTGATTAAATAGCTGGACACCATGAACTAGCTAAGATAACACATAATATCAACCATCACAGACTCTACATGACAAGCATATTTATTTCTTATGGGAGGTTAGCCATTGAAAGGTTCAGAGTAGAGAGTGGCAGTCTTGTATTTGTGTCTTTGAAAAACCTCTCTGGTTTGGCTTCATTGTGAGTTGTCAATTGAATGAGAGCAAGAGGAAGGCCTGGGAAACAATTTAGTAGACTGTAGCAGATTTAAAACAATGGAGACGATGACGGAAATCTGAATTAGGGTTGTAGATATGGAAATACATTGACTTAGTCTATTTTACATTTTATTTAAAAATTGATAATTTAAAAAATACTTTATTTATCCTTTACTATGCATTATGTCTCTTTTCTTAGTTTCTGATTATTTCCTTGGGTAAGGTGGGGTTAGAGAGAAAGTAGGAAATGCTAAATCCTATTGCCAGCAACTCTGGAAATATAAGTCAACATTAAGAGGCCAAAACCATATCCCTTTTGCCTTTTTGTAAAATAAATGAATAGCCAACTCAGATAATTTTCTGTTTTTAAAGACAGTTGGACATTTTCAGACAAATCTGGTTTGAATTTGGTGGGAATGTTCCTCTATGAGACCCTTCAGCAACAAAGGATAGGAATACTGACTTTTGCAGGGCATTTTAAGAGCATGACTCTGTTTACTCTCTTGACCCATCTCCCCACCCCCAATCTGCCCTATCCATCCAACAGTCAAGTTCCAAGAAATGGTTGTGGTCAGCAAATAAACACACATTGGACCAAATGTAGGTCACTATGGCAGAGGGAAAGCAAAGGCAGAACTGGGCCCTAGCCTTGGTTAACTGATAAAAACAAGGTCTCAGGAATAATGTTAATAAGAGAGGATACTATACTCATTTCCCAAGGGAGTCATTCTGGATTTGTTTTTATAGCAGAATTTTATAGCAGGTCAGAATGTCCTGACCTCAGCTGCTGGCAGCTGCCTTAGTCTTGGCCCTTCTTCCTGCCATTGCTCTGTGGGAGGAGTAGAGGGGGGAGCTGTTAGTCCCAGGGGTCATTGTACTAGGTGCTAGAGATACAAAGATAAAAGGTTCTATTTTCATTTTTGAATCTCACAGGATACTGGAAAGACAGAATTGTTAAAACCAGTGACAAAGGACATCCACTGCTGGCCATGATGGAGTAACAAGGGCAGATTTCCCTTTCACCATTAATACATAAGAAAAAAGGCAAAATATATTAAATGACAGTTTTTAGACATTGAATATCAGAGTGATTCCTGAGAGAAGGGAACAAACAAAGTGATCCCTATGATTGTCCCAACTTGCTGCCTAGGGAGAGTTTCCAGGCCTAAGCATAGGGAGGGGGGGATCCCCAGGCAAAGCCCAGTGATCTCACTGAGATGAGGAGACAGATACTGGAATCTGGGGATGCACAGGAGGTTAGAGTTCCCAGGGAAGAGTACCATAGAGGAGAGAGCTGCAGAGAGACAGAGTTCCAGAGATCTGCATAGGACCCTCTCAAGTCTTCAGCTCAGAGTAGATAACCACGTACATTAAGGAAACTACTGAGGCTGAGGAAAGAACCAGCAGAAAGGAACAAGTAGAACTATACTCAGAGCTTTCACAAGCTGGAATAGTTTACACACCTAAAAATCAGAGCAGGAAAGCATGAGGCATCAGGTAGCATTCTCAGAAGGGTGTTGCTTCAATAGTGGGACCAAATTAATCCTAGACTAAAAGCCACTCTGGACCCACCTAACAAAGCTGAGAAGCAAACCTCAGGTGGGCAATGGGGGAAGGGAAGGAAATGGGGATGGTGGAGATGGAGAGAGGAAAGGTGAAGAGAGAGAAAGGAAGAAAGGAAATGGAAAAAGAGAAAATTGGGGAGAAAGAGAAGGAGAAAAGGAAGGAGTCAGAGAAGGAGAGAATTAAGGAAAAAGAAAAGGAGAAAGAAAAATGTAAGGGGAATGAACAAAATAAAGAGGAAAAAAAGAAACAGCAAGCAAAGGAGTCTGAGAAAGGAAAGGAACAATGTAGGAGAGAAAGAGAACAACAGCAGTGCCTTGATGAGATCCCTACTCAAGCTGCCACTGGTGGCAGTAAAACTTTCAATTTCTATTGGGAAATGTACCTATCCAAGGGATTACTGCTGATCTTTGTGGTGGATTCAGCAGATCACAACCAATTACTTGAAGCCCAAAAAACACCTTCATCAACTAATTGAAGCAAACCTGATCCTTCCTCTGGTTGTGTTTGCAAACAAACAGGATCTTGAATCAGCCTATCATATCACATATATCCAGGAGGCTCTGGAATTATCCGAGGTGGGAAATGATAGGAAGATGTTTTTGCTTGGAACCCAAGTGACTGAGAATGGCTCAGGGGTTCCTTCCATCACGCAAGATACCAAAAACCTGACTGCATACCGGGCAGAGGATATAAAGTGACCATGACCAGGCTCAGGCCCTCAGCTCACCATCAGCTCACATGTCATCATGGAGTGTTGAGTGGCAGGCTTATAGCCAAAAGTTTCCACTTTCAAATAAAAAATAAGTCATTTCCTATTTTCTCAATGCATAGCATATACAGATTTCAATTTATTAAGAGTATCTCTTTATTTAGATTTTGGACTTTAAAATATTTGTAAAAAATGTATTTGGGGGGATTTAGATTTTTAATCAACAGAATTAAAATGAACATTAGTAAGTGTTGGGGATTGAATCATATCCCACACAAAAGGCATGTCCAGATCCTAATCCCTGATCCTGTGATTTGAACCCATTTTTAAATAGGACCTTTGAAGGTGTTTTAGTTAATATGTGCACAAACTGAGTGAGGGTGGCTGAAATGTCCTTATAAGCAAAGTAATTTGGAACGTAAAGCCACATAGTGCAGCAAGAAGCTGGAAGTCAACAGAACCTGGAAGAGAAAGGAAAAGACGCCATGTGGTGAAAAAGCCAAGGAACCACAAAGATTACTGGCCAGCCAGAAGATACAGACCCCAGGAGGGAGCAAGAAGCAAGACTTCTAGTCCCTGAAACCATGAGCCAATAAATTCCTGTTGTTAAATCATAAAAAAAAAAAAGAAAGAAAAAGCAAACCTCAAAAAGATCAAATTATTTCCAAGCAATCTAAATGCATTCCATATTTGAAGACTTGAAGAAAAAAAAAATCTGGCACCCAATACCACAAGATTCACAATGTCTGACATCTAAGAAAAAATTACCAGGCATGTAAAGAAGTAAGAAAATTCCACCTAATATGAGAAAAGTCAATACAGACTCAGAAATGGTATCAATTATAGAATCGATAGATAAGAGCATTAAAACAGTTAATAGACTTATATTCTATATGTTCAAGAGGATGGAGGAAAAATTAAGCATGAGACACAGAGTCATGGAAGATATAAAGAAGACCCAAATCAAATTTCTAGAAATTAAAACTACAGCTTCTGGGATTAAAAAGAGTAGATAGGATTCACAGTAGATTTAGCATTGCAGAAGAAACTTCGGTGATGTAGTGACAGGAACCATCCACAATGAAACCCAAGAATTAAAAAAGACTGAAAATGAAAAACAAACAGCGCATCTGCTGAGCTGTGGAATACCAAGTGGCTTAACAGATGTATAATTGGAGTCAGAAAAAGTAATGGTAAAAAAAAAGTGGTAGAAATCTTTGCAAATTTGATGAAAATTGTAAACTTACAGAACTATGATTCTTTTTTTAATTTTTATTAATAAAACCAGTCAACACACAATATGAACATTCTTTTTTTATCACATAATTGTATATCATCATGATCATTTCTTAGAACATTTGCATCAATTCAGAAAAAGAAATAAAAAGAAAACAGAAAAAAAAAGTCATATATACCATACCCCTTACCCCCCCTTTCATTGATCACCAGCATTTCAATCTACTAAATTTATTTTAACATTTGTTCCCCCTGTTACTTATTTATTTTTAATCCATATGTTTTACTCATCTGTCCATAAGGTAGATAAAAGAAGCATCAGACACAAGGTTTTCACAATCATACAGTCACACTGTGAAAGCTATATCATTATACAATCATCATCAAGAAACATGGCTACTGGAACACAGCTTTATAGTTTCAGGCAGTTCCCTCCAGCCTCTCTGTTATGCCTTAGCTAAAAAGGTGAAATCTAGTTAATGCATAAGAATAACCTCCAGGATAACCTCTTGACTCTGTTTGGAATCTCTCAGCCATTGACACTTTATTTTGTCTCATTTCTCTCTTCCCCCTTTCAGTCGAGAAGTTTTTCTCAATCCCTTGGTGCTGAGTCCCAGCTCATTCTAGGATTATTGTCCCATGTTGCCAGGAAGGTCCACACCCCTGGGTCATGTCCCACGTAGAGAGGGGAAGGGCAGTGAGTTTGCTTGTTGTGTTGGCTGAGAGAGAGAGAGGCCACATCTGAGCAACAAAAGAGGTTCTCTGGGGGTGAGTCTTAAGCCTAATTTTAAGTAGGCTTAGCCTATCCTTTGTGGGGTTAAGTTTCATATGAACAAACCCCAAGATTGGGGGCTTAACCTATTGCTTTGGTTGTCCCCTCTGCTTCTGAGAATACCAAGAATTCTCCACTTGGGGAAGTTGAAATTTCCCCCTTTCTCTCCATTTTCCCAAGGGGACTTTGCAAATACTTGTTTATTCACTAGAACTATGATTCTTAGTGAACCCCAAGCAGAAAATACATGAAGGAGATGACACCAAAGTACATCATAATTAAATTATTTAAAACCAGTGATAAAAAGAAAAATCCAGAAAGGAAGCATGGAAAAAAACAAATTGTATACAAAGAAAAAAATATAATCTAGAAGACATCTTTAAAGTACTGGGGAAAAATCCTAACACATTTTCGGTATGATGGATATATTTAGTGAGTAGAGAACATGCTATAGGAAAGTAAAATTAGGGGGAAGCCTGGTTTTACCCCCAGAAGACCAGAGAAGACTTCACAGAGAAGGCAGAATGTGAGTTGTGTGTTAAAGGATGACTAGTTCTGCAAAAGGGAACTTTTCACACAATACTTTAAAGTTCAAGAGCCTTAGGCAAAAATCCTGGTTCCATCTATCACTACATGACCATAGACAAGACATTTAACCTTACCAAATCTCAGTTCTCTAATCTATCAAATGGAAATGATAATATTGCTGATATTCTAATCGTTCCATATTCTCTCAGCTAATTGGATTTATGGGACAAATTTATAGTGTGGTAAAAGTAATTCTTCAGGATAGAATTTGGGCTACCTTTGCCTAGAATCAGCACCTGGCCAGAGGCAAGCAGTATTTTAGTATAGCAATTCTGTGTCAGAATAATGTGAAACACAGGAAAAGAAGGAATTCTGAGAAGTATGTATACCCCCCAAAATTTTATTCAACACAGTGGAAGCAAGAGGAAGAAGAAAGAGCCAGGATAAAGGAAAGAAATCTGTTTGGAGCTAAGCCAAATAAACTTAAATGGTTTAAGGAATAAATTGGCGGAGTAATTCGAATCATGGGCAGGTGCTATGAATGTAATTTAGTAAATACTCGGGAACCTGCCAAGGAAGAGAAAAATGTGTTGCTTTTGAGATCATTTCCCAGCAGCTTCATAAAAGAAAACTGATTACAGGAATTTAATAAGTAAAACAGAGCCAGAAATATAGTAATCAAATGAGTTTTTAATTACATTTCCAAGCAGAAAAAAATTCCAACGTGTGCTCCTGGGATTAAAAAATAAGTTCTAGAGAAATGCTTTTGAAGCAAGAAACAAGCATAAACACTAATTTCCATAGGAATTATCATAGTCAGTTTTAATTAAAAGTCTTGAGCAGAGTGAGGAGGAGCTGTGCCAAAAGTCTACTAAATAAAACTGTGGCAGTTGTTACCTCACACTATTGTCTAAATAAAAACACTAAATATTCAGCAGAAAATGGGCACCTACATTTTTCTTATGGAAATAAAGGGGATTTAGATCACTGTCTGAGTTATTATGTTACTATACTTTATTATCATATGGGATAACTGGTGCATCTGATTTTAAATAAGATGTGGGTTTTTTGTTTCTTGGAGTTTTTGGTGTGTGTGTGTGGGTGTGTGAGAGAGAGAGAGAGAGAGCACTTTTAAGAGAGAGAGGATGTACTCTATTTAAGGACATCATGTGAAGAAGCACCACATCAGCAGGGTGGAATCCTCACCATTCATTACAGTATCTGATTTCTGAGGTTTTCAAACCCCTCCCCCAACTTTGATCTAGTTACCTTTTACTTGTATCCTGGTAAATCCCTGGAGTAGAGGGTCTTGGGGAGGGGAAGCAGGGAGGATAAATCAGGCCTAATCTAACAGATGGTATGTAGTCCTTCTTGGGGGGGTACATTCTGGCATCCTCAACATAAAGAGCTTTGCTTCCTGTTGGAGGGCATTCCATTGACCACTCCCTAGCTGCACAGGTCATGCTTGTAGAAGACTTTTCAGGAAGTGTGCTGGAATTGCAGTGGTTTACCCTGAAGCTCACCTTTTGTTCCCCTTGTTATTAATGAGACACACCTGCAAAAGATTTACATGGGATTAGAGGTAGACTGTGGCCACAGAACCAAAGAAGCTAACTGACCCAAGGCATAAAGTGAAAACATCAATTTTTCATGGGCGAACGCCCCCAAACCCCATTCTTTTTCTTCTTTCATGGGAATAAGACTACCTTGTTAGTGTAACAAGAGAAAGAAATTTTGATTTACCATAATTCCAGGGAAGCTGGGGAAGACTGGCTAACAGGGCAACTCTAAATGAAAGCAGTGAGAGAGGACTGGGAAGAAAACTGGATTATTCATTCTTCCCATGGGGTGACAATCAGGACTATGGCCCTTGAGAGGGGAAAGAGCATGTAGGGATGAGTCAGTGAGAAGTACACTTCTCCTATGACAACCCCTACTCTTCAATAAAGTTAGTAAACCTCTAAAACGTTGAGGGTGATTGGATTTCTTGTGAAAAGAAAATGAATTGGAACTTTGCATTGGGATTGATGCAGAGTGGAATCAAAAGGCCAACTGGTCTCAAGAAGGAAGTTAAAGAGAAGCAGAAGGAAGTAAGGCTTGGAAGTCATGGACAGGAGTTTAAAAGTCTCCAGAGCATTAAATAGGTTTGAGGTCAAGTTTTTCTAAATCTCAAGGGTTGGGGAAGCACCAAGTAACAAAGGTTCCATTCAATGAACAATGCCAGAATCCATGAGAATTCTAGACATACCCAAAGTGGATGGATGGCAGGGTAGATGGAAAGGAAGAAGGAAGGAAAGATAGATATAACAGAAATAAATAGGAAGAAAGGAAGGAAGTTCCTGGCGTCAGGCCTTACTCTAGTTTGATGACAATAGCAATCACAGTCAAAATGACCCCCAGAAGTTCATGTCTTCAGTCGCTTTTGCATACTCTCTAAAAATTTATGAATAACCATATTATAGCCTGGTTTAAACTGATTATTGACAAAGGTTGAAACCACACATTTTCAAGATGTTTAACATTATTCTTTGTTTTTTCTTCTTTAGTTTTTAGAGCTACCCTTTTACCCTACGTCCTTAATAGCTTCTTCTGTATACTCATCCTATATGGCAAGGCTAGTGTCCAAACTTTGATTTTGTGTGGTTTTCTACATAGCTTCCAACACAAATGGTAAGATTAGCAAGAGAAACCTTAACTTCCTATATAGATTTGTATCTTTCTTCTTCCATGGAAGGACTAAACAACATGCATGAACCTAACACATGACAGAGGTGATTTTATCATCTGTAAAATGCAGTGCTACTGTGAGATAAAGTATGTAGGGCTGTTGGCAAAGTATTTAACACATGGCAAAGTATTTAACACATAGTAGGTGTTCATAAGTGGAAGCTCCTCCTAGTTCATGTGGGAATGCCACATTTTTACACTTGTTAGGGATTCTGAATTTTAGAAACATATCCAAGAAGTGCAAATGCTTAAAAAATCTATATATTCTCATTAGTTTTGCCTATTTGCAAACTGCTATTATAAAAACATACTATATAAACATATTTTAGATGTTTGGATAACTTAACCAATTAGAAAACATAACAGAAAAATTCCATTCAAGGCAGTGGTTATCTTTGAATTGTAGGATTACAAGTCATCTCTCGTTCCTTTTTTTTTTGCATAGCCAGGCACTGGGAATCGAACCTGGGTCGCCAGCATAGCTGCTTAGTCACCGTGGCCTGCCCTCTTTCTTTTTTTTTAAATCCCTTGTTTCTATATTTTCCAAAATTAACACACATTATTTAAGAAAAATATATAAAATAACTACAGGGGAAGAAAAGCATTATTTTTAAAACAAATCCATATTTCAAAAGGATAAAGGCAAGGGAGGGGAGAAAGAATATGGAACTATTAAACCTTACCATCAGGGAACCTCCTGATACTGTGTCAAACTTGAGGGATTCTCAAATCAATAGGCCATACCCTCGATCATGAGGCTTACTCTTGTGAAGCTTACGTAGGTAGTGAAGAAGCTTAGACTACCTACAGATATGCCTAAAAGTTACTTCTGGAGGACCTCTGTTGTTGCTCAGATATGGCCTCACTCTCTCTGAAATCATTGCCCTCCCCTCTATGTGGGACATGACATCCAGGGGTGAAAGTCTCCCTGGTGATGTTGGGAGATGACTCCCAGGGATGAATCCAGACCTGGCACCATGGGATCAACAATTACATCCTGACCAAAAGAGGGAAAAGAAGTGTAATTAATAAAGTATCAGTGGCAGAGAGAGTTCAAATAGAGTCAAGAGGCTACTCTGGAAATTGCTTTTACACAAGCTTCAGGTAAACCTTGCTACCTATCATAACCTGCAACCCCCCAAGCAGGACTATTCCAGCCAATCCTAAAGAACACCTAGGGCAATATATAAGATTCCACAAGGGTTCCATGCACTAGAGCAACTTTCCAGAAACCTACAACTTCCAGACGGGCCCCTGGATCAGATAAGTCCTGAAACCTAGAGGACCCATCCTCTCCAGAACATCAGGTAGCTCCATCTCCCTATCCCCTATTATTGACAGACTCTTCCAATATGAAGAATTTAGAATGACCATAGCCCAAACACCCCTAAAGAGAGGAATAGAAAGGTCAAAGGTGATGGTGGAGTTATACAGAGAAGAAAGGATTTAGCAAATGTATATGGTTGCTGAATCATTGAATTGATATCTCTTTTCCTCTCCAGTATTTTAGAGCAGCTAGAAGTAGAAACCTAAAATTGTGGAATTGTAACCCATGTCAAACTCTGAAATATGTTCTACAACTAATTATGGTGCTGTGCTTTGAAATTTATTGTTTTTTTGTATATATGTTATTTTTCACAAAAAAGAAAAAAGTCAGTTGTGATGTTAAAAAATATATATTTATTCCTTCTAGCCTCCTATATTCTGTAGCAGCTAGAAGGAAAAATCTGAGAGGATCGTATGGTAGCCCATGACAAACTCTGGGATATGTCCTGTAACTACTTGCTGAAGAGTGCTTTGAAAACTAGTGCTTTTTTTATTTCTTTGTACGTATATTATACAATTAAAAAGTTAAAAAAAAAAAAAGACAAAGGCAATGTTTTAAAAAGATGAAATTGTCATCAAAATCTTACTTCCATTTTTACTGACTGGCCAGAAAATAAAAGGCCCCCAAATTATTTTTTATGCTTTATGCAAGTAGCTTCACTTATGTTTATTATTCATACTTATTGGCATATAGATGCTTGATAGAAGTTTTTAGTGATCATATTTTAGAAGTTAAATATGTTGGAGGTCTTTCATAATAGAAAATAAAATTTTAAATAAAGAACATATATTCATGCATCTAAAAGAAAAAAGGAACTTTAAGATTCACCTTTTACTTTTAAAAAAAATCAGTGAAACATAGAATAATGGAATTTCCACATTACGCAGAGTGAAATCTGTGATCCTCTGGCCTCTAAGAAGATATTTACCTGCTATTTAACCTGAGCTTTCTGAATTTGTTCCAGCCCCGAGTTCAGAGGCAAGATCCTAGATGCCGCCCATTGCCATCCCCATCCTTGAGTAACTCTCTGAAATGAGAGCTGTAGAATTACTCATTCAAAAAAATCCAAATGGACCATCTTACATTGAGGGCACTTGATGTGGATGTAAAACAAGATGGTAGCCTCCATGGCTGGCAGCCCCCAGTGTGTACACAGCTGTCCTGTCTTGTTTTGTCAATACTGCATAGACTTGATTAATAAAACACAATAGCATTAAATACATATTTATTTCTCAAATAGCTCATGTTTGGCAAACATGATAATCATTGCTTTTGTTTTTTACACCAGTTTCCATTCTTCTCACAAATGAAAGCTAGGAAATCAAGTCAGTGACCAATTTCTCTCTCCCCTACCTATTTTGTGTTTTGCTTTAGGCGCTGGTAAAGGTCAATGTGAAACTGAAACCCATGTTGGATTCAGTGGCTGCAAACAGAAGAAAGTGGGAAGAGCTGCACCAGAAAAGGCTGCTGGCCTCTATTGCCTCGTCTTCCCTTGCCAGCCTCACTGTGGCCAACGAGGACAGAAACTAAGGGTTGAGGGTTGGCATCTGCTGCAAAATGACTGCAGCCCAGAGAGCCAGCTTCAGTCCAACCACATCATCCTTTTGTTTCTTTAAGCTCAGTCCGGCCTCAGGCCTCAGGGATGTGCAGTGAAGCATGCCTGGGCTTTCCCCTTGAAATATGGTCAGCAGGGGAGAAGGTAGAAAGAAAGACAAAGGAGGGGGTGGTGGCAGTGGGTGTGTCCCAGGACCTTCAACTTTCTCTGCTGCTAGGCGAGTACACAGGCTGAAACCAGGGCTCTGGGCAGAGCCATTGTGGATCCAAAGACCTGAGGTCCATGGGCCCTGCTTGCTCTGAGCCGATGGAACACACACCAGTGACTGGCATCATTAGCACTGCTTCATTTTGTCTATGGCTTTTCCATTTGTTACAAACTAAATGCTGCCTGCTTTTGCATCCTCTCCCTGAGTGTCTTTTTGTGCCAGATTGTCCCTGATTTGTATTCTATAGAGGTATTTTTAATCCTGAAGTTTCTTAGTGATGGATCCAACCCTTTAGAATTACCTACCTAAAAGATAAACTATATTATTACAAATATTAACCAATCCTAGTTTTTCCCAAAGAGGTCCATAGTAGGAATATAGTAAATGTGTTTTTCTGGTTGGTGATTCATATAAGATCCATAATTTGGGATTCAAATTGGGATCATAGTCTCTATTTCAGAGTTTTTTATTCAACCTCCACTATAGACTCGCCCTCTCCCAAAAGGAATGGATTAATAGACTTTAAAGATGAAAGGAAATCTATTGCTGAATTTACCACAAATGATACATGAACATTTAGGAACTATTTTCAACAGTGATAGACATTTCACAGAACATAGCAGAGCCATAGAGTCTGAGAACTGACTGCCTTGAGTTTCCTAGTGATGAGTTTTGGCATAAAATTTAAGGTTATTGCCAGTAAGCAGTTTAAAGCCAAATGCAGGGGTTCCCAATTTTGGACTTTTCCTTAAGTATAAAAAATAATCTCTGAAAGGTTAATAAGTAGTTTGGACAGAGAACATATGCTCTATAGGAAAAGGTGAGTTTGTTCAATTTAACTAAGCCAAGCTTATAATATGTAAGAATAAACTGTAGTCAGTAGATGCAATGACTAGAAAGCTGCTTTGATCTGCTATTATACCTGAAAGATTGAGGACATGGTATGCCTTATTCAAAGTACACTAGGCAAAAATATAGACTTCTATTCCTAGCATTGGCATTATTGATTGGATGACTTTGGACAAGTCATTTAACTTCTGACACTCTGTTTCCTCATCTGTAAAATGAAATTACACTAGAAAATTGTTTTCAAACATGTTTGAACCTTAGAACTTTATTCAAATAAATCTTAGAAGAAATCCCCAAGATATAAAATACCTAAAAGCTGGACTCCTCTGTTTGAAGCAGGGATCCAGAGCCCCTGCAAATCCTCATCTCTTTGATTATAGCCGTGGTGGCCCATAAAGAGGACCTGAAAAAGTTTGAAAATCCTTAGACCAGCTTATCCCTGAGATCCACTGAAGCTCTGAAAAGTATAAAAACTTAACACCATTTTTACTTTTGTTACTGTTGAGTGAATTTTACTACTCAAATGTTAGAGAAATAGGGGCCAAGTTCCATTGTTTTTTCTGGCATCATTGTAAATATTCGAGAAATGTTTGAAGAATGAATGGGTAAATTAAGGTACCAAGAGAGTAGTGAGGGGAGAGCAGGTTATTGTGGAGAAAAAGCAAGATTCTAAATGGTAAGAAATGAAGTTAAAAAAAATAATAATAATAAGCCAGAAAAAGAGGAAAAAGAAAAAAAGAAGAGCTATAGAGGAAAGATAGGGACCGAGGCAGAAAGGAAGAGAACTACCAAAGGAAAGGTTAAAGTCAATCCAAAAGAACAATGGCACTTCTGACACCCCCGCCCCCCAAAAAAGAAGGTGTAGAATCTTGTCCTCGATTGCTTAGAAAACAGAGACACTTGAGTAGGGAGGGGGTTTACAAAAAAAGAGAAGGAAGGATGTGAAACCCTAAAAATAGTGTTCCTAGCTGCCCTTTATACCTGTCTCTGCAGGGAAGAGTGGAGAAACCAGAGAAAATGTGTGCAGGAAAAATTGCCTCTACAGGGCAGGTAAGAGGAGGTTGTTCAGATTTATGGATTTTATTAAGCCAGTTTTCTGAATCACTCTGCCATAAAAGAAAATAGCTTCTGCTGAGCTGTCTCCTCCTTCAGGTGAGGAACAAAGGGTGGGTGGGGCTAGACACAGACCCTAGTCTGGGAGACATCAGACGTCATCGTGTCTGCAGTTCCAGAAGCACTGCAGGTGTATCTGGGTATCATGCCACATTATGTTTATATCACAAACGGGAATTAAAAACCGGTCTATGTGAGGCAGAGATGAACCCACATCTGTTATTTCCCCCAACAATAAACAAATAAAGAGCCCAAGAAGGATGCCGGTCCATCTAGAGCAAAATTTTAAAGTATGCGCTTTATAAACTGGACCCAGGGACTGACAGAGACTGCAAGTGCTTCTAAGGACTTCAGCTACCCTGAACACTGATGCTGCATATTGCTAAGGGAAACATAATTTATAGCACAAGCCCTACAGCTTCTACTAAGGTTCAGTTTTCCTACCATTTTCTTGCCTTTTTATTGGCTTCACTGCGCCGTTGCCAATAGCAACATCCACTGGTAGCGAGGGGAGTTCAACACCGTTGCAATCTGCCATACAGCGGAGCCCTGACAATGTCCACCATCAATCAAGTAGCCGTTTGTAATTGCCTCCATCTATTTCTCCTGTCTTGAGGTATCTTTCTCATTGTGGGTCAGAATTCAGAACTGCTGACTAACGCCATGGGTCTGCTCCTCCACAACCATGAAGCAGCGGAAATGGAGGGTAGCGGCATCCTTGGTGCCAACAACCCCGGTAGTTAGAGGATGAACTCCGGTGTTTAGGTATTTTTAACCCCTTTTCTAAATCATTTTTTAATTTTCCAAAAATGTGAGGCACGTTGTAGCTATTCATATATTCTTTTTTCCAATATAAAAAAAATTGTTGTAGCTATTCATATATTCTTCTTTTCCAATATAAAGAAATTATCCCATTTCTGAGTATTAATGTTTATTACATACTAGAGAAAGGCATTTGAAACATTAAGCCTTTTTATAAAACAACTCCAAACTAACAGATTATGTCCGATTCCTCAGGTCTCTTGGCATTAAGGGTTGAAATGACTTTATCCTCCTTTGTCTATGGATGTATTTTTTTCTAGATATGATATTTATTATCAGTCATTAAGCAGGTAATACATGCACTGCCCACAATGACCAGTTCCAGCAAGTAGGGACAGCCCTCCCTAACGTAAAGGGAACCGTCAGGCATGCAGTGGACAGGGCTCCATCCTGGCTCGGCCACTGGCTGGACCTGTAATCTTGGGACTCTCCAGGTGGTAGGCTTTCCATCTGTTAATTAAAGCATTGCCTTTTTTTGCCCCCTACTAATTTAGGTGAAATTCACATAATTTAAATTAAGCGTTTTAAAATGAACGATTCAGAGGTATTGAGTTCATTCACGTTGCACAATCATCACCTAGAACTAGGTCCAAAAAAGCACTCGCTTTTATTCATTTCCACATCAAAGGATCAAGCCGTGTGTAACTTTTAAGACTTTTCAAGATAACTTTCTTGTTCACTCTTCTCAAATAAATTGTAGCAAACCTAAAGGGGTTAACTTACTGAAGACAAAATAACAAATTACATACATGGCATACATTTAAAAGCAACTTTACCACAGATATATCTGAACCTGTCTCTAAAGATCATGAAAGAGTCATCAAAACAACTTTTTAAAACTGTATCCTTTTACTTCATAAAATGACAATTTTAGATTATCCCATATCACAGTTACCCCATAAATGGTAGTCAATTTAATTTAGAAATAAATTTATGAAGTGAGTATAGTTAAAAGTATACTACATGTACATTCTGTCCATTTCTGAAATCTGAGATGTCTATACATTTCCAGGCATTTCATGTTTGTAAAAATGTGTGAGTTAGAAATAATCTTTAAAATTGTGTTTGTGTAATAACATTATCTAATATTAATGCTATAAGAATTCAGTTGCTTTTTTCTTGTATCAAAGTTTATCATACTTGACGTACCTTAGATCACTAAACAGAGTCTGCTCAATTTACTTTGTAGTGTAATTATTTAAAAATACATTTCTCTGCTGACTCTTATGAATTGCAGAAAAATTTAAAAAACAATTTCATCCATAGTAAAAGAGTGATGCAGTTTCCTTCAAGGAGGACAGAAATCTAAACATATTAGGGAAAGATTTAAATCTAAAGAGAAATACTTTGGCTGGGAAAAATAAAACTCATCAATGATTCATTAAAGCAACAAAACCAAACCTCAGTTGGGAACCTAAAAACTCTGGCAGTATCACTATAGTAAAGTTTCATTATCTGCTTCAGAATAACAGTCTCTAAAAAAAAACAGTTTATTCTGCCATGGGCTGTAAAGAACTCCCCAAACTCAAATGTATCAGGAAATTTAAAGATTGAATCTGGCTACAAGAAGGCCAAGTTTTACAAGTTTCATATGTGAACAATAATAGAATAAAACACATAGATGGCAGAAATGAAATGGGGGTGTATTTGTAGAATTTCATGACGAACATTTGAATTTAGCAATGCTTGATGTCATGCTTACATTACTTGCATTACCTTTTCCTCAGCTTGTAATTTGTGGTTGTACATTTTTCTAATTTAATTTTGAAAATTCTTGCATGTTTGGTACATCGCTCAGCAGTGCTAATGATAAGTTGTTTATCTGTGTAGTATTTCTACAGCAATGTCTTTTGAATGTATAGACTGGTATAGAAATAATATATTTTAGGAAGTAAATGAATATTTGCTGTGAAAAAAGATGTGCTATTTGAGGCCATCATTTATCTCTATGCTCATTTTGTGTGTGTATTAGAATTTCAATTTTTTTTAGTTTAGATTGAGATTAAATCATACGTAAAAGATTAATTTTTTTTTTTTTTTTTTAGAAAACAGCATGATGTAGGAATAGGAGGCTAGATTTTATTGATTCTCATTCCCTAGGGGGAATAATTGCTTTTGCCATTTTTATTTTGATGTACAATAATCTAAAAAGGGTCCCCTACTGATTTGCTTCCTAATTATTATTGTTTTACATGAAAGAAGGGAAATGTGTCTTCAATTGAGTCACGTGAAGTCAATCTTTTGTGTAGAGTTTCCAGGCTGATGTTTCATTTTAAGATTACTATATTATAGAATGCTTGACCATTTCATAGCAACCAATCCATGTTTTTGAAACAGTCTGCTTTTAAGAGACCTAAATATCTTTGTTTTTTAATAAAATGCTTAAAGATCACCTAACGCTCTGGAATAATTATTCTTTATTTTTCCTGAGAAAGGTGTTTTAAGAGCTGGAAGAATAAAGCAGGCATCCGAATACCACAATTTGAATTTTGACTGTCTCTGTGGCATTTGCCTATGTGAGAGATACAGTGGGACAGCCCTGTCCATGTTGCATTTTAAAGATGACAAAAGGTTTTTACATTATTGAAGTGTTTCTGGAGACAGAAGAGTCTGCAGCAGAATGCTGGGTTCCTGTGCCGGTTACAGATTGCTCAAATTTGCATGGGCAATTACACAGGGGATCGCATGAATGCAGGGCCGCCAGCCACACTGACGCCATACAATTACACAACGGCTTCGGTGCTTAAACTTTAAAATTCTTACACCATTGTGCCTGTTCTGTTAGAACAAACTGCAGCAAATGATCCAAAGCCAATTCAAATGACTGCAGAGGAGGTACCCAGAGGGAGAGAGGGAAGAGGTGCAGCATGGCCCACTACTGGCCGGCATAAGCAATCACCAGTCCTGGTGTGCCTGCCTGCAGCAACTACCGATTTCTTTGTGCTCCCTGGCCCTGGCTTTTACAGTGGGCACTACAGCAAAGATCACCTAATTCACTGCAGGGCTATAAGGATTAATGGGGGGAAGTTAAGCAAAGCAGGCCTTGTCCTGGTACCGAAAGTACTTCATAAACAAAGGGGCTTGGAGTGGCCCTTTTGTTTACAAGGTTGGTTGACTGTTCAAGTGCCAGCATCCACGACTGCACTTTCTCGGCTAATTCCTTTTATAAACCATAACGCAATTGCGCCGTCCCTGATAAACTAATTTAGATAATAATAACATAAACCCCATGGGAAACTGAGCTCCCAAACTGGCCATCCTGCAGAAAAAAGTCTGGGATGAAACAGGAGAGAGAACTAACAAACAGAAAATGCTTTTGCAAAATGTCTTTCTTTATCAAGACAGATGTTTTCCACAGCTATGGCTGAGATGCTCATAAATAAACAGTGTTTACCAATAGGAAGTGGTTATATTTACAGGATAAATAAGAAAACAATCTCTTCCAATTACTTTAAAAGAGAATGTCAAATAGATTGTATATGGGATTTCATCATCTCATATTTTGGCCAGCAGAAACATAAACACATCAAGAACCAAACATCATGCTTTTAGCCCATATACACTTTCAATGAATGGAATTCTTCCACGAGGTAATTACGGCTCGTATTCGGGAGCAAAATCCACCCTGATTCCAAACTATTCTCTCAAAGCTGAATTCCTTTCTACAAATTCCTAAATCACCTTTTGTAACAACCAAATTCCTTCCTGTTGCTTAGATTGATTAAACACACTTACTTTTGATGTATCCTCAGGTTTGCAAGATTCTATTGGAAACAAAATGATCCTTTGTGACATTTTATATATTCCACCCCATTTATCACTTAATAGAATTTCTATTATTAATTAAAGGGCCATCTTTCCCTCCCTCACCCCTCAAAAAACTAATCTGTTTCCCAGCTGCCTATCAGGGACTAAACAGAAGTCTGTCTATCGCAGCAGTAGTGATGGCCATGCCAATTTCACAGAGGGATTTGTGCATTCATTTCATTTTGAAAATGACCTGCCCTCCATCTGTCTAAACCGAATGCCCTGCTTTTTTCAAGCCAGGCCTTGGGAGCAGCATCACATGAAATAAGGAGGAAGACAGACCTGCTTTCATCCTGCCCATTTCAGCTGCCACACACACAGATTTGTATCATCCAAAGAGGAGAACCACTACTGATACATATAGGGGTCAGATAAAATTGCAGAAAAAACAGAAAGTCTCCTTCTAAAAATTTTTTTAAAAGAAGTCATTTGAAAGTAAATGCTTTCATGATACAAATACAACTCTGCATAATGGAGAATAAGTCTAAAGATATAAAAGGCCCTTTTCTTGTTTCCTTGTTCTCTCATCTTACTATGGTCTAATAGCAACCTATTCCTGAGTTTCAAGGGACAAGTGTCAGCCAGGCAGCAAGGCATAAAGAAAAAGACCCCCTTCTCTCTGATTATTGAGCAGCAGCATTCCTCCCTTCACAGAACTCCCTGGGTTGAAGACCATAAAGGGCTGCAGCTGGAGATCAGGTAAGACGAAGATTTGGAGTGGGGTCACAGTGGGCTCAGCTGATTTTTCTGGGGATCTTGGGTGGTTCAGAGCATCACTCAGCCACTCTGATATGGGTGCAGTTTGCCCTTGTTTTGGTACTGATGCAGTGGGAGGTTCCTTGTCTAGTCCCACCCAGAAGAACACAACTCAGGCAAACTTATCCCTAATGGAAAAGAATGAATGGGCACCCAAAGTCAGTTGCTTTACGGCATGAGCATTCAGAGGCCTACGGAAATCTACCCTTAGCTATTACAGGTGAATAGGTGCTATACCACCCCCACTAGTCTCTTCAAATATTTGCTTTTAGCTGCACATCAGGCCAGGAAGTTCACATTTCAGCTACACAAACCAAATTGGCTGTTTGTTTTAATGGGAAAATAACAACAAAAGCAAGACACTAAATATTCCCTCAAAACTGGACACTGACATGATCTGATACATAGATTGGGTTAATACATTAGTCACTATTTCCTTCTGAATTAAGGTTTTGGATATCATGGCTCAGCTTCTTCCACCTAGCTATGTTGTCTTGGACAAATAATTTAAGCTTTCTGAGCCACTTCATCTTCCTCAGTAATATGCTGATTACAGGGTGGTTATCTAAATTAGAAATAACATAGGTAAATGGTCTGAGTGCCATACAATATGTTTGGTGTTGGTTCCAAAATTTATATATAGAAAAAATCCATGAACTGCAAATAAGAAGGCATTTAAGATAACTGCATTTAAGTCTTTAATTATATAATAAAGATAAGCTTTTAGTTGGACTATATTTATCTTGGGTGGGAGACAGGCTAATTAAGGGCCACGAGAAGCAACGCTTCTTACTTATAGTGAATGCTGGTATACCAGCACAGCGGGTGAGGTAAGTTTAAAAGCCACCATGTATTCACACTATTTGTTATTTAGGAAAATGAGGGTGGGGCTGGGGGGTGGAGAAGATACTTGAAACTAAAATCTATCTTGTGCTGGTAGCAAATGCGATTTACAGGACTCTTCCCTCTCACGAAATCTGGAAAAGGCTAAAGTAATGAGTCCTGATCCAGCACTATTCTATGACGCGAGAGCCATTTAAATACAAAACCTACTACATACGCGGAGAATTTCAAGGAGACATTCTCCCTTTTCCAGCCCGTTCGTTTCATAAAAACGAAACGCGAAACAAAATACATTTTTACGCACTGCTGAGTGTACGAGACCCATATATGCAAGGCACTTCGGGCTGTAAACCTGACTCAGCAACCCAGATACCAAGGTTGCACAACGGACACAAAAGACAAGGCCGACTTTTGATAAATAGGGTAGCCACTAAGGAGCATGTCCCCTAAAGGCCAAGGTAACGTCCCACAGAGACTACAATTCCCAGCAAACAGCGCGGCCACGACCCAAGGGGGGGGGGTGGCACGACTGGACCGGTGCATGCTGGGAGAAGTTCCCCGTACTGAATTTACGAGAGAAGTTATCTACATTCCTCCCCTGACCCTCGCTTTCTGCATTCCACGATTCCTAATACACCAAGTCTGGAATTGATAGAGTCGCGTCTGTGAGGCAATCTAATCCCTGCCGATTCCTTAAGCGGCGATTTAACTTCCGGAGCAGCCGAAAACAAAACAAAACATTTTTGCAGTCTTCCGTTTCCGGTCTGCCTGTTTCCACGGTAACGAGAACGCCAATATTCTTGGCGGTTATGGCTGGGCTGAACAGTGTTCAGATCCCCGATGGGGCTTTCACCGCGGCTGTCTACCGGCTTATCCGGGATTCCCGCTACGCCGACGCCGTCCAGCTGCTGGGCGGAGAGCTCCAGCGGAGCCCGAGGAGCCGCGCCGGCCTGTCGCTGCTAGCCTACTGCTACTACCGCCTGCAGGAGTTCGCGCTGGCGGCCGAGTGCTATGAGCAGCTGGGCCAGCTGCACCCGGAGCTAGAGCAGTACCGCCTGTTCCAGGCCCAGGCCCTGTACAAAGCCTGCCTGTACCCAGAGGCCACCCGGGTGGCCTTCCTCCTCCTGGACAACCCCGCCTACCATAGCCGGGTCCTCCGTC